>CM056059.1:95128135-95298135 GCA_029574335.1 Rana kukunoris
ACCGATAGTAAATTTGATTACAAACTTGCCTTCATTTAGTACAGCTCACTAGTAGGACGCAAGAGATATAGAACCAGCAGTGATTCAATGTGCCAACAACCGTAATAAAAAATGAAAAATTATTGTGAGCTTGTGTACCCATGTAATATGGGTATTGTTGACGAGACCCTTGCTCGGCTCGATTCTGCTCTCCCGACACTCCTCTGCTTCTATTAGATCAGATTGCCGATTGCAACGTCTGATGGTCCAGTCATCCAAGGTTCCAGGATCCGAACTACAGCACTATGTGCCGTTCGCGATCCATTTAGAACACACACCAAGCAAGCTGTATGTATGTTCAAACAGGATTCCCCTTTATTGCAACATTCTGCTCGTGTATATACAGTTTTACAAGCTTATCATCAATCAAAGAACAATGAAATCTCCACCCCTTTTCCACACACTGGATTTCCATACAGAGACATTTCGGCACCGCAAAGCTTGACACATCACATGTCTTTATCATACGCAATCACAGATAATCTTCACACACATACAATGAGCCTCAATCACAGTCTAAAAGACATTTAAGTAATTATCTCCCAGAGACAGAAGCCCCAGGGGTAATCAATGTACACAATAGCCCGGTCTAGGAGCAGACCTGAATTAACACCTCTACAGGCTTACACAATGGACAATTAGTATACCTTCTGAGTCTATTGACCTGGTTGGGAGTCAGAATAAAATCACCTGTAATATCTCAAGACATCCTGGATTATGAATTATCCGTAATGTCCCATCTTCTGAAATACATGAATTAGGATTTCGAGTAGAAACACTTTCGTATCTCAAGGTCCATGACAGGTATTGTTGGCTTCACTTTGAGATCTCAAGTAACCTCATTTGCACTCTCTATTTAAGAGCATCAAATACATCATTACGGAGAATTCCGGAATGCACAGAACTTGATAAAGTCACCAAGTCCCCCCGGCTTGGAAGGATTCCAGACAACAGATGTGTGACATTGGATGACGCCAAGGGTAAGTTCTTAGTGATTTCACTTAGTTATATAATAAGTGATATTGTGTAATATATTGTCGCTATACTATATTTTAATAAACTTGCCGCATTTAATGTTGCGCGCTAGTAGAAAACCATGATGTCTGGCCTACTGGTTATTGTTCTATAGCGACCTTTTTTATTGAGGCTTCCATAGAACCCTAGGTTTCTATGGGGGTTCCATAGCGGTCAATCATCCAAAGTAACCCCCTAGCATTCTCTGGAGGAACCTTAGGGTTCCACGGAAACCCTGATTGAGAATGGCTGACCTAAAATATAACCTAACCCTTAAATGAACCCTTGACCTGACTGTAAGGCCGCGTACACACACGGATGGACATGTCCCGGGACCGTTTCCAGCGGACATGTCTCCTCCGGATTTTCATCCGACGGCGTGTACACACCATCGGATCAAAATCCCTGCCGGCAGACAGCGCAGTGACGTGGCTGTGACGTTGACGCCGCCACGTCACCGCACCAGGAAGTAAAAAACGTCCAGGCATGCGTATAATCCATTTGACGCATGTGCGGGCAGATATGTCTGCTGGTTAGTGTACTAACCAGCGGACATATCCGACGGACATGTCTCCGGCGGACAAATTTTAAAGCATACTTTAAATTTGTCCGCCGGTCAGACATGTCCGCTAGCCCATACACACGATCGGATTTGTCTGCTGAAACGGTCCGTCGGACCAGTTTCAGCGGACAAATTCAATCGTGTGTACACGGCCTAACACTTATCTGATCATTTCCTTCACCTTTAACCCTTAACCTGAGCTCTTCACATGAACCTTCTAAGGCCCCTTGTACACTGGGGTGGGAGGTGTGTCAGCGGTAAAGCGTCGCTATTTTTAGCAGCACTTTACCGCCAATTTCTCTGCACTATTTGGGTGCTAGCGGGGCGGTTTTACCCCCTGCTAGTGGCCGATAAAGGGTTAAAAACCACCGAAAGCGCCCATTGATTTCAATGGGTGGGAGCGGTATATACACCGCTCCAAAAATGCGGTAAGCTAGAAGAACTTTTTGTACCGTCTTGCTAGCGCATTGCTCCTGGAGACACAGCAGCGGCTGTTTGGGGTCGGTTTGCAGTCGCTATTTTTAGCGCAATAGCGCCTGCAAACCACTCCAGTGTGAGAGGGGTTTTAAAATCTATACTTGCCTTGTCTTTACTAAAAGTAATCGGAAACTGTTCAGCACTGAAACTGCTTTGATTTGAAATGGCTATCTATATCAGCCTGCAATTTTTTTTTACATAGGTATTGTACATATATATATATATATATATATATAAATATATATAAATATATATATATATATATATATATATATATATATATATATATATATATATTAGGGCTGTGCAAATTAACTTTTAATTGATCGATTAATCTTTAATTTTTTTGATCGATCAAAATCTTTTTGATCGATTAAAATTCTTTTGATTGGTACTACTCGCCTCTCCGCCGGCTTCTGGGCCTTGATGGAGATCCGCTAACATCACGGACAACGACGGGGCGTGCCGTGTCCATCTGAAGGGCACCTTTGCTGTGCCTTCATATCTGCATGCCGACGTGACCTTACTATCTGCCACACGCAAGGGCTGTTACACTTCCCTCTACCAACCTGGGATTCTACAGCCATCCACTGGGAGTTGTGATAGTTCCCTTCATGGGACATCTACATGCCGACGGACTGATGTTAACCTCTCCTCATCTGGATTCAGCAGTGGTATCGTTGTACACATTTTTATACCAGTATAATACTTAGCTACATGTTTTTATGAATGCTTTTGGTACCGTTTGGAATTACTCGCACCATTTTTACAGTTTATGTAGCTACATCGATTTTATCTCCAGTGCAATATTTATTTGGTTACCTACTTGCAGACTATAAAAGTTTTAATGCTGTTCCCATTGAGCACTGTCTTTGTGTGTGTTTTGTATCCCGCTATCCATTTTTCCAGTGGTTGGTAGCTGCACTGGGAATCAGCCTGCAAGGAGATCAGCTAAAAGTAGTTGGATCTGTATGTGCGTTATAATTAATCGAAATTAGTCGATTAATCGATTAAAAAAACAAACGATTAATCGAATACAAAAATTTTGATCAGTAACAGCCCTAATATATATATATATATACAATTCTCTTCATGTACAAGAATAAACAAACTGGACATAAACACATTTTTTTTCTGAAGCACACATTGACAAATGTCTACTTTAATGCTGAGCTCCAGGAACTTTTTATTTTTTTTGATCTTGGTTATCTTGGTTAATTCTTATCCTACATCCAGAGGGCTGCTGTGAATGCAAAAGATCACTGTAGTATCCTTTGATACACGCAGTCAGTGATGGTCTCTTCCCAGGTGGTGCTGAAATGACCAGTTTTCTGTATACTTAACACAGAGGGTCGCTTTCATGGCATCTGCCTCATTCAGAGAACATCTTGTATTTTTTATAATAATTTCAAGCAAATTTGATTGGACAAGAAAGAGAGCAGGGGTGGATGGTGTCAAGATCGCCATCTCAGCCGTTTAGAGAATGCATTGTCTTCAATAAAAAAAATACAAGGCGTTCTGTTACTGGCAGGTGTACCAAAGGAGTACCCCCAGTGTTCAGTATACAGAAGGCAAATCATTCAGTCAAGACCCAGAAGAGACCATTGTGAATTTCTGCATCCCCAGTAGGTCCTCCGGTTGTAAAATATGAAGAATTATATGTTACAAGCCTGGACCAATGTAAACTTAAAATTTCTTAATAATTTCTGCAGTTCAACTTTAAAGTGCGCTCGTCCTTTGTCAATGCTAATCCCCACAGCAATTTCTACTTTCTTTCCTTTTGTCCCCTTCCCCAACTAACACCCCCCCCCCCCCTCAAAATCACTCTCTTACCCTTCATTTGCTTGCTGATCTATATGTATTACATGATTTACAGTGGTGCAAATCATTTCCTCCCATTCCAGGGGTGGCTCTGAACATGCTGGAGGAGCAAGAAAGAAATTGCATAGCTTCATTTTCTTTGGGAGCAAGGTAAGCCCACGGGGGGTCGCTTATCCCGATTGGGCCTGGACTTACCCTTTATGGTGGTGTGAGAAATTTGCTTATACTCAATTTAGTGGCTGCATTCTCTCCCTGACTTATATATGAACAGATGTGGTGTTGTTATGATGAAATGTTAATTTCCATCCCTGTAGGGAAACTGGACAGAAGTAGCCAGGCTTAATACGCAATCATTATATGCAGAGTTTTTTAGCATGTTTAGAAATCTCTGGTTAAAAAATGTACAACTGTTTTCGCTGTTTGTCTCAATTTTTTTTAGATTCTTACACCACGCATATGCTATATGTACTACTGGTTCATTGAAGACTGGAGTTGACCCCAGTTTACAGCAAGTCAAGCGACGGCCAGGTCTCTTAATACTAAAAGTTCTTAGTGAGGGATCAGCCCATCTTGGTCCAATATTTTAGCTTATGTAGTGTTCTGCTGTCCTCTACTATTTGTATTTGTGAATAACCTAGCTATTACAGAGCAAGTGTAATTATGATGTATCAGCACTTTCTGTCTCTGGGAGTCTGGCTTGAAAACCCCAGAATGAGGAAGTGGAGAGAGAGAGAAAGAGATGCAGATACCACATGTCTCCATTGAAAAAATGTTGCTATTCCAGACCAGAAACAGGGGTTATTAGGAAAGTGTTCCAATGGTAATAGTATACTGTTGTTGCCCATATCTTCTGCGTGTACATTTGTAATATATTTAACAACTGGTGACAGAAATATATCTGTTCCCTTGTTGTTATCTCACATGTATTATACCAGAAAGTTCGGTCTGTGACACAGTGTGTGTGTGTCCAGCTGTAACATTGCTATATGTCAGTGAGTGAACCTATTTATTGCAGTAGAGCTTATATGCAGATGTTTTGGTCCTGCCCTGCCTTGGAAGGACATATTTTCTTTCTTTAATAACACCTTACATTTACCTCCTGAGGCCCGGACTGCTTGGTGTGTTAAACTACTTTATACACCGGACTCATTCTCAAAATCTTGTGTGTGTCTTATTATTCTATGCTAGGAAATTGATTTTGCTACGATGGAAAAATGCCTCTGCTCCAGATGTACAAACTTTTTACAGCATGGTGAATAAAGTGTTACCTATTTTGAAGCTGCACAGTGTGCAGGGACTGCCCTGTCTTCTGCAGGCTCAGCGGGGATCAACGGAGCGATCCCCGCTGGATCCTCACGGGATCCATACGTGGTATAGGGCCCTTAGGCCGCGTACACACGATCAAATCTATCTGCTGAAAACGGTCTGCCAGACCGTTTCAGCAGACAGATTCGATCGTGTGTACGGGCGGACAGACAGATTTGGCCAGCCGACAGATTTTAAAGCATGCTTTAAAATCTGTCTGCTGGGAATTATTATTATTATTATTATACAGGATTTATATAGCGCCAACAGTTTACGCAGCGCTTTACATTAGGGAGCACAGTACATTCACAATACAAATCAATACAGGAGGGATCAGAGGGCCCTGCTCGTAAGAGCTTACTATCTAGAAGGGAGGGTCAAGTAGAACAAGGGGTAGTTAGCTGTGGGGGATGGTCAGTTGCTAGGTGTGGGAAAGGTAGGCTTCTCTGAAGAGGAGGGTTTTCAGGGATCCTCTAAAAGCTAATAGAGAGGGAGATAGACGGATAGATTGGGGTAAGGAGTTCCATAGGCTTGGAGAGGCTCTGGAAAAGTCCTGGAGACGAGCATGGGAACAGGTGATGAGAGAGCTAGAGAGTAGGAGGTCTTGGGAAGAACGAAGAGAACGATTAGGTTGGTATTTAGAGACTAGGTCAGTGATGTAGCTGGGGGCAGAGTTGTGGATAGCTTTGTAGGTAATTGTTAGTAGTTTGAATTTAATTTGTTGGGTGAGCGGAAGCCAGTGGAGGGATTGGCAGAGAGGAGCAGCAGAGACAGAGCGGTTGGTAAGGTGGATGAGTCTGGCAGCAGCGTTCATGATGGACTGAAGGGGGGTTAGAGTATGCAGCGGTAGGCCAGTGAGAAGGGAGTTGCAATAATCAAGGCGAGAGATGACCAGGGAGTGAATCAATAGTTTTGTGGTGTCCTTGGTTAGAAAGGGGCGTATTTTGGAGATGTTTGAATGTGATTGAATGTGAGGTTTAAAGGACAGTTGAGAGTCCAGGACTACACCTAGGACTTTGGCATGTGGGGATGGGCTGATAGTTGTGCCATCAATTTTGACAGAGATCAGGGGAAGAGACACGTGGGGGAGGGAAAATGATAAGTTCCGTTATGGATAGATTGAGTTTGAGGAAGTGGTGCGACATCCAAAGTGATATATCTGATAGTAAATTAGTGATACGGGAGGAGAATGAAGGAGTGAGTTGAGGGGTAGAGAAATAGATTTGAGTGTCATCAGCGTAGAGATGATATTGGAAGCCATGGGAGGCTATCAGCTGACCCAGGGAGGAGGTGTAGATTGAAAATAGGAGAGGTCCAAGAACAGAACCTTGGGGGACCCCAATGGAGAATGGAAGAGGAGAGGAGGAAGTAGAATTGTAAGTAACGCTGAAGGTGCGGTTGGATAAGTAAGTAGAGAACCAGCGAAGAGTACAGTCACAGAGACCAAAGGTGTGGAGTTTTTTGAGGAGGAGGTGGTGATCAACTGTATCAAAGGCAGCAGAGAGGTCCAGGAGTAGGAGCACAGAATAGTGTCCCTTAGTTTTGTCCGTTAGTATATCATTTGTAAGTTTTAGGAGAGCAGTTTCTGTGGAATGTTGAGGACGAAATCCTGACTGAAGGGGATCAAGGAGGTTATTATGAGCAAGGTGGACGCTTAGTCGGTTGTAGACTAGACGTTCAAGGAGTTTGGATAAAAAAGGGAGCAAGGAGATGGGGCGTAGGCTGTTTGAGTATGGGGCTGACAAGTGCATGTCCGTCGGTCTGACATGTCTGCTGGTTAGTATGCTAACCAGCAGACATATCTGCTCGCACATGCCTCGAATGGATTCGACGCATGCGCGGAACTGTTTTACTTCCTGGTGCGGTGACGTGGCGGCGTCAACGTCACCGCCACGTCACCGCGATGTCTGCCGGCGGGGATTTTGGTTTGATCGTGTGTACAGCGATCAAACCAAAACAGCCAGCAGACATATCTGTTCAAATCGGTCTGTCAGACCGATTTGAACAGATGTATTTGGTCGTGTGTACGCAGCCTTAGAGTTTCAATTTGTATGCAACCAGGCAGGCCCTTGCACTACATGGTTTTGGTAAATCTGAAGACAAAAATCTGCAGAATATCTAATAGTGTGTACGGGGCTAGTTCCAGTGCCACACCATGATTCCTTCTACAGAAAAGCTGTGTTCCAGGCTGGTTAGAGAACACTGAACAATATCCTGTTGATGGAAGCCTGCAAGTAACTGTGACAGTTTCAGATTTAGAAAACAAGGGTGTTCTTCCTTTGGGTGTTCTTCCATGGGTTTTGTCTGTGCTGACACAGGTGATACAAGCACATCTCCAGTGATACTGGTCACTAATTATATAGCAATACTTGATTCCATCTAGAAGTTTCTTGAAGGAGGATGGACGGTTTCTTTTGAGCAAATTGATATCCCATCCCATAAAGGGCTCGTACCGTTAACGGCGACTCCCGTGCGCATATTATATTTACTGCTGATCAGGGCTTTTTTTCTCACAGAATAGGTGCAGGAACTCCCTACTTCTGAGTCACCTGTTGTGCCCACCTGCTACCCACCTCTGAGCACCATTCCTTTGTTCCACCCCCTACCCACCTCTGAGCACCATTCGTTAGTTCCAGCCCCTACCCACCTCTGAGCACCATTCCTTGGTTCCACCGCCTACCCACCTCTCAGTAATGGATACAGAACCAAGTATCAATTTGCGGTGCCAAGTAATTTGTATATGATAGGAGGTAAAATAGATCCCCTGTAGCCAGCAACAATGGAGCTCCCCTAGCAACAATAGACCCCTCCCTCAACAATTGATGTCTCTCAGCAACGACTGTCTCCCAGTGGCATAAGATCTCCCCAGCAACAATAGATCCCCACCAGCAACAACTGACCTTCCCGGCAACAATAGACCCTCCCCCTGTAAAAATAGATCACCTCCAGCAACAATAGATCCCCCAGCAGCCAGCATTAATAGACCCTTCAGTACACCCCCAGCACCCCTTGCCATTACATATATTCAGAGATGGAGGTGCCGGAACTGCGCTCCCCTGTGTTCCTGCTGGAAAAAAGCCCTGCTGCCGATATATAATATTGGGGATCACACAAGACTGCTGCTTTTGTGTGGGTGTTCTTTTTTATGGTAAAGAACACCCATTTGTCTTTCCCTCTCCTGTCCCTAAACACTTAACTGGCTCCTGTCACCATTCCAGCACTGTCTTGGCTGAAGCCCCACTCCCCACATTTCCTGGTCCCACAGGAGGCACTGAGGGCAGTGGAAGCCATAGGCTTCTTATGTTGTCATTTAAACACTTTGAGGAGGGAGCCAAGGGGTGGTTTACTGGCACTTTGTGTGTCTGGATGCCCACAGCCTGGTTCTAGTATGAGCCTCCATAACACCTGGCTTTCTAAGGAGGCACCCAGAGCAGGCAGAAGGTGACAGCTCCAGCTGGGGACATTCAGGATAGCAGAAGATGGTGTTTTCTGTACAATATTGTTGCACAGAGAAGGTAACGAATAAAGTGATACTCCCGCGCTGTCTGTGAAATAGTGGATGAGGGGGAAAGGGAGAGGGTTGGGAGCACTGCTGCAAACACTAGAAGAGTCTACCTCAATAGACACAAGGAAATATATGTGCAAGTGAAGGGAGTCTGCGCTGTGAAAATAGATTGAAAAAGG
Organism: Rana kukunoris; assembly: GCA_029574335.1. Taxonomy (NCBI): domain Eukaryota; kingdom Metazoa; phylum Chordata; class Amphibia; order Anura; family Ranidae; genus Rana; species Rana kukunoris. The sequence continues at coordinate 95,137,038 of CM056059.1, forward strand.
GCACAAGGCTAGGAAATGGGTGTGGGAAAGGGGCACGGTAAGTGAAAAAGTGTTAGCTAAATAACAATGATACACCTAGACAGCAATAAACATCTCCAATTGGTAAACTGATGGTAACACATAAACGGCAAAGTATAGTCCAGGAAAGACAAAATTAATTAAGGAAGTCCAGTACTGGAAAATAAAGATAAAAATAAAAATAACAGTAAATTCCTCAAGGAAGGGAACAGATGAGGAGAGACCCAGCAGCCAATTCTGTGAAAGAAGTCGAGCCGTCACCCAAGAACAACACGCACACCTCAGGTGGTCCCAGCAGCTCACCTCATGGCTACCAGATATAGCCTAGCCAGCTGCTTTCACGCGGAGTCCAAATGAAGGTAGAATGTTCTTAAAGTCCCGGGATCAGGCACCACATATGGGGAGAGGATACACAACAATATATAGTGTGATACTGATATGAAAGGGGAGCCAAAAACGCCTGCACTCTATGCACTTACCCCCCTGATGAAGTCACGTGGTGTGATGATACGCGTCGGGATTGGAGCGCTGGACAACCGAAGCACCTGACAGACGGCTGACGAGTTCGCCACTCGTGGATGCTGTATTCGTTCCTCCATCGTCTATGTGAGTGTTTTTAAGTTGTTTTAAATAAATCCTTCTTACTGGATTACGCGATGTACCACCTTTTTTGTTTTCTGTGATATCACCCGAGCCTCTGAGCACCATCAGCCTAAGACCAAGCGGACTCCCAGTGAGAGGAAAAGGAGGACACTGACGAGTTCGCCGCTCGTGGAGATTAGCCCTTTACCTTTACTTTATGTAAGTGCATAGAGTGCAGGCGTGTTTTGGCTCCCCTTTATATCAGTATCACACTATATATTGTTGTGTATCCTCTCCCCGTATGTGGTGTCTGATCCCGGGATTTTAAGAACCTTCTACCTTCATTTGGACTCCGCGTGAAAGCAGCTGGCTAGGCTATATCTGGTAGCCGCGAGTGATATCACCCAAGCCTCTGAGCACCATCAGCCTAAGACCAAGCGGACTCCCAGTGAGAGGAAAAGGAGGACACTGACGAGCTTGCCGCTCGTGGAGATAAGCCCTTGTACCTTTACTTTATGTAAGTGCATAGAGTGCAGGCGTTTTTGGCTCCCCTTTCATATCAGTATCACACTATATATTGTTGTGTATCCTCTCCCCGTATGTGGTGCCTGATCCCGGGACTTTAAGAACATTCTACCTTCATTTGGACTCCGCGTGAAAGCAGCTGGCTAGGCTATATCTGGTAGCCATGAGGTGAGCTGCTGGGACCACCTGAGGTGTGCGTGTTGTTCTTGGGTGACGGCTCGACTTCTTTCACAGAATTGGCTGCTGGGTCTCTCCTCATCTGTTCCCTTCCTTGAGGAATTTACTGTTATTTTTATTTTTATCTTTATTTTCCAGTACTGGACTTCCTAAATTAATTTTGTCTTTCCTGGACTATACTTTGCCGTTTATGTGTTACCATCAGTTTACCAATTGGAGATGTTTATTGCTGTCTAGGTGTATCATTGTTATTTAGCTAACACTTTTTCACTTACCTTGCCCCTTTCCCACACCCATTTCCTAGCCTTGTGCCCTTTTTCAATCTATTTTCACAGCGCAGACTCCCTTCACTTGCACACAGAGAAGGTAACAATTAACTATTTTTTATTAAAAAATATCACTTTAACTGAGCAGGACCACGTGTGTTCCCAGCTTTAGTCTACCAACATTACTTTTGTGTCCTGCAGTGACAAAGGGGGTGGCAGGAGGCACCATGGAGTGCAGTGGTGGGGGGACACAAATCCAACACTCCCTGAAGTGTCAGATTCTGAAGACTCCTTAGGAAATGCTTTCCCTTTATTACAGATTTTTTTACAGGCAGATCTTAATTTCATCAAGTTATTCTAGTGACAGAGACTTTTTACTATAAATTTATTTTCTCACATGATGGGATGAATTTAATGTCACAGAATACCAAGAATGTGTTTTTCTTTGTTTATTTAGAAACCACCTTCTGAATGATTTCCTTATGGCCCTGCTGAATTACTTGTCCTGCTTTTTGGAAAAACATTCTGACAAAAACCCCAAATCTTTGATGCCGTAAGTTCTGTTTTCTTTATACAATGGAACAAATTAGATTTGGGTCTGATGGGAAAGTTAGTGCAGAATTTATCAGCGGTAGCCCCAAATCCCTACATTGAACTTCTGTGTTACCATAGCTCCCCATTCTTTATCCCCCTAATGCAGTCTTTAGGGTAGCCAACCCAAAATGTATTATTTTATAGGCAATTTTTTTTAGATTTTAGATACATTCGATACATAACTATCTAATTTTTGTTCACTATTATGTGTAATGCATAGTTGCCATTTTTTTTTTAATTTTTAGGGACACTTTTTTGTCTGTAGGAAAAGCATTATCTTAATTAGGGATGGGCATTCATTTGTGGGGGCGTGATCTAGCAGGAGGAAAATTGGCGTGGTTTACACTATGGGGATGTGGTTTAAAGGGGTGTAGTTAAATAGAGTCTGAGAAAAAAAAAGGGGGGGAGAGAAAGGAGAGAAAGAAGAAAAGAAAGAGGGATGGAGGGAGAGAGAGAGAGAAAGAGAGAGAAGGAAAGAAAAAAGGATGGATGGATGGAGGGAGGGAGAGTGAAGGAAAGAAAGAGGGATATAGGGAGAGAGCAAGAGAAAAGGAAAGAAAGAGGGATAAAGGAAAAGAGAAGGAAAGAAAGAAGGGATGGAGGGAGGGATGAAGTGAGAGTTAAAGAAAGTATGAAAGAAAGAGAGATGGAGGAAGGAAGAGAGAAGGAAAAAAAGAGGGATGAAGGTAGGGAGGGAGGGAGAGAGAAGGAAAGAAAGAGGGAGGGATGTAGAGAGAAGGAATAAAAGAAGGAAAGAAAGAATGAAAGAAAAGGGTAGGGAGAGAGTTTGGAGTGGAGGAAATTGACTGGCCTGCGCAGAGTCCTGACCTCAACCCAATAGAAAACCTTTGGGATGAATTAGACCAGAGACAGTGAGCCAGGCCTTCTCATCCACATCAGTGCATAACCTCACAAATACGCTTCTGGAAGAATGGTCAAACATTCCCATGAAAACACTCCTAAACCTTGTGGACAGCCTTCCCAGAAGAGTTAAAGCTGTTATAGCTGCAAAAGGTGGATCAACTCAATGGCGTGTAAAGGCAGGCGACGCAATACTTTTGACAATATAGGGCCAGATTCAGGTAGATGAGAGTATCTTTCCTCTGGAGTAACGCTTCTCATTTACGTTACTCTGAAGACCCTTTCAGCGCAAGTCCTGTAATTCACATAGCAGTTGCGCGTAAACTTGCGCCAGAGTAACGATAATGCGCTGGCGTAACCCGACGCAAGTGGAAGTGGGTGTGATCATATGTAAATGATGGGCGGAGCCCAGCGCAGAGGCTTACGTTCAGCGCATCAACCACGGAGCATGCGCAGTGAGTGAGGCTCCACTCGCCCCCTTTGTGCGCATGCTCACAACTTCCGTCGGCACCACTTCACGGGAAACGTCAGCGCAATGCCTTCCGTTGGGCGTTTAAATGCGCCCGTAGAAGCGCCATTCCGGCACTAAAGTATATCCTGCTCCCCCTCCCCGCAGTGATGTTACATTTGTTCTGAGATAGCTGCTCCCATTCCCCGCAAACACACAGGAGAAAGCTGAACTTTAATGGCCAGGAGCTGACAGCCGTCATCTCGGCTATGGAGACCTATGATGTCTTCCTCCATGGCTGTAAAATTTGACAGACAAGCATGGACAGAGGTGTTGTCCTGCAAGTGGGGGTGCTCAGCTAGCTCTTATCGTCGGTAACGCTGCTGTAGCTGCTCTCCTGCTGACCTGTGGCCGTCTGGAGTAAAGATAAAGCAGCCTTTTGTAGAAATAACTTTGCGCCGGACGGACGAGATACGCGCGGCGCATGTAGCCAGCGTATGGTGCTAATCCGTTCGTGAATTGGGAAAAATCCCTCATTTGCATATTTGCAGGGGAAATCAATGGGCGCGACTGATGCGCCCAGCGAAAATAAGCGCTGACGATACTCTGGCGTCGGAACGTTCCGCCGGTCGCAAATGACCCGTTATTGGGCGCATCTAGTTTGGTGGGTACGGGCACATAGAAACGATGGCGCATCATCACAGTTACGCGGCGCATATCGAAATACTCCAGCGCAAGTGTTCCTGAATCTGGCCCATAGTGCATATTTACTTTCCTGTATCAGGGCTCAGTTAGAAATCGGACTGCACTGTCAGCATGGACTGGCCCTGCAATACAATACATGGGAAGAAGCAGACCCAATTCTAATCCTGTGTACACACGATCGTTTTCCGGCACTATAAAGGGGAAGTTCCATTCGCCTTTGGGCTGCTCTAGCTGATTTTGTATTTTTTTTTTTTTTACTCCATTATGAACGGTAGTTTTAGCAGAACGAGCGCTCCTGTCTCATAACTTGCTTCTGAGCATGCACAGGTTTTTAACGTCGTTTTTGCCCACACACGATCATTTTTTACAACCCGAAAAACGACATTGTTTAAAACGTCGTTAAAAAATGCAGCATGTTCGGATTTTTTTTTTTTTTTTTAAAACAATGTTTTTTTCATGCCAAATATTTTTTTTAACCAATTTCATTATCCACACTGCACAGCATAGTTGGAAGATCATTATGCTGTGGCTATTGTATTTTGACAGCCAGCCCTGCCATCTGTCAAAATACCCAAACCGGGGCTGCGTCTGATTGGATGCAGCTACCGTTTAGCTGACAATTTCCTGCCTAGCCCCTTTAAACCAGATGGGAGGTAAGCTGGAATAAATTTGCATAATGTAAGGCCAGGTTAAACTCTAGTGTATATAGGGCCAAAGAGCTAAAAACACTTTTCCTAGGCTAGGTGTTTGGCACAAGCTCCGGATCATTTTACCTCCAGTCTATATGAGACCATAGAACAGCAAAAGACTTGGGGGTAGATTCACGTACCTCGGCGCATTTTTATGCGGGCATAGGGTATCTTCTTTACGCTACGCCGGCGCAACATTGAGAGGCAAGCAACGTTGCTCCGACGTAGCGTATAGTTGTCGGCGTAAGCCAACGTAAGTCAAAGTAGGTGGAAGTGGGCGTGATATATTTAAATGAAGCGTGACCCCATGCAAATGATGGGCTGAGCTTCAAAAAACTAACTGTGCATGCGTCGTATCTTGGACGCATCCCAGTGCGCATGCTTACCGTCACGTCAAAATAACTGCCTAAGATACGTCAAAACACTGCCTACGACGTGAACTTAACCTACGCACAGCCCTATTCACATAGTACTACGTAAACGACGTAAAAATCGACGGCGTTCGTTCCCTGGTCCATAACTTTGCATGAGTTGCGCCTCCAATATGGGGAATAACTGGATGTAACCGAATGCATCCAGCGTAACTATGCGCCCACGATACGCCTGCGTATGCAAGTTACGTCGGGCGGCTTAAGCCTATTTTTTGGACGTATCTAGCTTGGGGAATCGGCGCAGAGATACGACGGTGCACATTTTTACTTACAACGGCGTATCTTCAGATACTTTGGCGTAAGTCCTACGTGAATCCGGGCCTTAGTTTGCATAAAATACACGTTCACTCTTCTTTCCAGGAGGATGATTATCCTAGAGAAGGACGAGACTGACCTGAAAATGAGGACAGAGATTGCCCTGAAGCACTTTGCACACATGTATTGTATCCTTGTTCTTGGAGAGGGAATCAGTGATCAGCATCAGCTGGGCTGTGGAAGGTAAGTCATTGTTGTATATACATTTATGCACCAGTATATTTATCTTTGCTGCTTACTATTTCCATTTATGTTATTATTACTATTATTTTGGAAAATAGTTAAAAATTGATCTTTCAGTTTAAATCAGCTAAATACAGGCTCATCAAGACAATCTCTGTAGAGAGACCACTGTAGGGTCCCATTCTGCGGCTTCTTACAGGAGACAGGCTTTTGTACTCTGGGTATAGCTCATTTTTAAAGAAAACAAATCTAAAGCCTCATACACACAGGGCGTTGGAACTTTTTTTGCATACAGATGGTAAAACTTTGTCAGCCAACCAACACGAAACAACGTGGTTCGCGCCACCCTTTGGGCAACTTCTGATAATGTTGTGCTATGGTTAGCATTGCTTCTAAGCATGCGTGTTTGTACTTTGGATTTTTTTCTGGCGGACTTGTGTCCAGTGTCCACATGATCGGATAATCCAACATCACGCATTTGTTGTCGGACAATTTGAAAGCATGCCGTCACACATTTGTTGTCAGAAAATCTGATCATGTGTACGAGTCTTTAGACTTTGCACACCTATTTGATGTACCTAGAATGTATATAGCTAGGGCTCAGGTAAGTAAAACGGGGGGGCTGGGGGGGGGGGCGGTAACTGTCAGATGTTTTTTCACCTTAATGCATAGGATGCATTAAGGTAAAAAAACATGAGGGTTTACAACCCCTTTAAAGTATGAAAGTATAACTGCTTGTGTTTCTCAGTGATATAGGGTTTGAAATTGAGATGGAGAATATGATTAGTTGCTAAGGGTAACCCAGAGGATTTGCTGGAAGCTAGCTATATACTATACAGTAGAACTGCACACAGCTGTCAAAAAAAAAAAAAAAAGCCACAAGTGCTGAAAGAAAGATAAAAAGAAACATTGTATTGTTCTGTTCTTTTAGAGATGGATGAACTTCAGTCTGCAAATGAGGTCAGTTTAACTACTTAAAGACTAAGGGCCGGATTCACATAAGCTTTACGCCAGCGTATCCCTGCGCCGATTCCCCAAGCTAGATACGCCTGAAAAATATGCTTCTGCCGCACAACGTAACTTGCCTACGCCGGCGTATCTTGGGCGCATAGTTACGCTGGACGCCCCATTGCAAATATGCAAATGAGGGAGATACGTCAATTCACGAACGTAGATGCGCCCGGCGGAAAAGATACGCAGTCTTCGTAAGGCTTATGTCCGGCGTAAAGTTATTCCACATATAGGTGGCGCAACCCATGCAAAGGTATGGACGAGGGAACAGCCGTCGTATTTTACGTCGTTTACGTCGTACTACGTGAATAGGGCTAGGCGTAGGTTACGTTCACGTCGTAGGCAGTGTTCGCCGTATCTTAGGCAGCTATTTCAACGTAACTGTGATCATGCGCACTGGGATGTGTCCAAAAGACGACACATGCGCAGTTTGTTTTTTGAAGCTCAGCCCATCATTTGCATTGGGTCACGCTTCATTATAATATATCACGCCCACTTCCACCTACTTTGACTTACGTCAGCTTAGGCCGACAACTATACGCTACGCCGGCGCAACGTTGAGCTCATATTCTTTGTGAAGTAGATACGCTACGCCCGCACAAAGATGCGCCACTCTATGTGAATCCGGCCCTAAGCCTTTTTCCGACACTTGTTGCTTACAAGTCAGTATTTTTTGCTAGAAAATTACTTAGAACGCCCAAACATCTATATTTTTTAAGCTGAGACCCTAAAGAAAAAAATGGCGGTCATTGCAATATTTTATATCACACTTTATTTGCGCAGCAGTCTTTCAAACGCATTTTTTTGGTAGAAAAATACAATTCAATTAATAAAATAAAATAAAAAACAGTACATTTTTTTGTATAATGTTAAAGATGATGTTATGCTGGGAATTGTGATGTTTATTCTAAGCAAAAAAAAAAATGTGATTATCATTTTATCCAGAATCGTGCAGCTTTACTGTACAGGTCAATACATAGGTTCACTTTAATCCTGCACAAAAAAAGTGGCTATTACCCCAACCTATAACTAGCCTTTGCAGCAAGGTGCACATGGAAGGAAAATGCACATCAGAAACAAACAAAGATTTCCCAGCTCACTTACCAGCCAGCCTGCAAAACAACCAAATTGGCCCTGTCTGACTGTTTACTTTAAAAACAGGGCTTTGTTTTCACACATTTGTAAATATATGCGTAAGGTGCAGTGCCAATGCCCAGGGACCTCCTGTATATACTGCAGTCCTTAGGCCCCTTTCACACATGCGGATCCGTTTTTAGACATCTGCTTGCTCAGCGGAGATCGCTCTGTTGATCCCCACTGAGCCGGCGTCTGACTAGTCCTTCTTTGCACACTGTGCAGAAACTGAACTGCCAGATCTCCATGTTCCTCTATGCAGGGGCGGACTGACAACTCATGGGGCCCCCCGGGCAATAGAAGATTATGGGGCCCCTGGGCTTACAGATGGCCACCACGCCAGGAGGCAGTGCAGAGGTGGGGCAGCTAAAATCTCTGGATTTTCACATCAGAAGCATGTCGGTTTTGGACATATCAGGGACAGGTGTAAGAAAAAACATAGATTTTGACATACTGTCCCTGATTTTACTGAGCCTGGCAACCCTGATGGGGCCCCCAAGTGGCATGGGGCCCTCAGGCAGTGCCCGAGTGACTCAATGGTCAGTCCGCCCCTGCCTCTATGGGGATTGGATGCGATCCGCCAGACTGATAAAAAATAGGATTTGGATTTGTCAGATTTTTTGCAGAGCGGATCAGATCGGGGGGGGGTTAGAGGTCAGCTGACATCCATCGCTCCATAGAGATGTATGGAGCGACTGTTCAGTTCCGCCTGAAAAAACTGAACGGTCCGCACGTGTGAAAGGGGCCTTATTTTAAATTTCCTGAGCCTCCAAGGTAAGAGCACATATAAGAATGGATATATTAAGGGCAGGTATGCCTGGAGGGAGACCACCCCTCCTTAAAAGCACAGGGATGTACGTGGTCCTTTTGCCAATGCTGACCACTCCTTCTAAATGCTAGTTTCCTGGCTCTCAAAGGGCGTTCTTCAATAGTTTGAGTCCCTGATCTGCAACAAGTATGCAAATATGAACATTTGACTTTTCTCCAACCTTCTTGCAGTTCAGTGACTCAAACTTATGAAGCCATTGGGCCAGCATGACAGCCAGGTGTCTACCATTTTCAGAAGGAAGTTCGAAACAGCAAGTCCTTGTATTCCTTTCATGACAGGTTTGCCTAATGCCGCGTACACACGGTCGTTTTTTGTCTTGTAAAAATCGTTGTTTTTTCTCATGAAAAAAACGAAGTTTTTCAAACTTCATTTTAAAAAACGACGTTGCCTACACACCATCGTTTTCTGAAAATGCTCTTGCAAAGCGTGGTTACGTAAGACACGTACGACGGCACTCTGTTCCATTGAAGCTCCCTTCTCATAACTTGCTTCTGAGCATGCGCGGGTTTACAAACGTCGTTTTGCCCACACACGATAATTTTTTATGACACAAAAAACGACATTCTGAAAAACGATATAAAAAATTGAAGCATGTTCGAATTTCTTTTTGGTAGTTTTTCAGAAGACATAAAACAACGTTTTGCCCACACACGATCATTTTAAATGACATTTTTTAAAACATCGTTTTATTTCATCACAAAAAACGACCGTGTGTACGCGGCATTAAGCATTGCCCGCCATCTGTGTTCCATTTTGCGCGTCCCATCCAATAGATAATCCATTGACTTAGTCACAACATGCCATTTTTCAGCCTTGGCAAAGCTCGTGGCAGGTTTGCTTTGGTTAGATGCTCATCGCTCAGCAGCGCTTATTAACTATTTACATATTTGTCCTGCGGCCAACGCAGAGCATTTCAGGACAAGTGCCTGCTACTTTCTTTGTTCCCTGCTAAAAAAGATATTTATTTAAGTTGTACCGACATCAGTGAGAACCTTTTCCAAAACCAGTTCCAGTCGGTTCACTTTTTAAAAGATCAGTTGGACCTTTTACTCAGCACTTTAGGCAGACAAGCCCTAACAGAACATTTCACAGACTTGTGCGGTATTTATTATGTCACGTTGCATAGCTGCAGCACTGTTTGCTTGTTTAAAATTTAAATATTTAGATATCATTGATGGAAACGAGATACAACCGTCCCCCAAGGGAGGATATTCAACATGTTGGATTATGAAATACAAAATGCAAACCGCACATTAGACATTGTTACCTAAACCTAATGCCGCGTACACACGGTCGTTTTTTGCGATGAAAAAAAACGTTGTTTTTTAAAACGTCATTTAAATTGATCGTGTGTGGGCAAAATGTCGTTTTTTGTCTTCAAAAAAACGACCAAAAAAAAATTCCAACATGCTTGAATTTTTTGTGTCGTTTTTCAAAACGTCGTTTTTTGTTTCACAAAAAGTCACCGTGTGTAGCAAAAACGTCGTTTAAAACGACGTTTTTCAACCCGCGCATGCCCAGAAGCTAGTTATGAAGCGAGCTTCAATGGAAAAGAGTGGTGAACGTAACCTCGCTTTTTGTGAAAAAAACGATGGTGTGTATGCAACATCGTCTTTGAAAAGTGACGTTTCAAAAACGTCGTTTTTTACTTCACAGAAAACGTCGTTTTTTTTCATCACAAAAAATGATCGTGTGTACGCGGCATAATACATCCAATTCTTTTTTTTTTTTTTTTTTTTTTTAACAAAACAGGGGTGCTTTATTTCAATCTGTAGTAATACAGTATAAACAGAGCATAAAACATGGTCTAGTTCAATACACAACGAAGGAATGTACATGTAGAATACGGGTATGGCAAGCAATCAAAACCATGAATGTAAGCAGACTAAGCAATGTAAAATACGGCAAATTACACACGTAAGTCAGTGTTGCCAACCGCCCGTACTTTTACGGGGCCGCCCGTAAAAACTGCCACTTTTTTCCCCGCCCGTAAATGTCCATAGTTGCGGGAATGTGGCAGTAAAAAATATCCGAGATCAGTCTGGCTTGGAAATGCGCACTTCCGGAGCTTACCAAGCCAAGCATATCCTGTATTCAGCCAGCGGGGGGCAGATTTCACAGAGGCTGTGTGGCGCCGGCGGGTCATGTTTTAGCAAATCCCGCCAGGTGCGTGCGCCAGAATTTTAAATTTGTAACTAACCAGGAGGAGCACAGCACTGGAGCAGGACTCTGATGCCGCGTACACACGGTCGTTTTTTGCGATGAAAAAAAACAACGTTTTTTAAAACGTCATTTAAATTGATCGTGTGTGGGCAAAACGTCGTTTTTTGTCTTCAAAAAAACAACCAAAAAAAAATTCCAACATGTTTGAATTTTTTGTGTCGTTTTTCAAAACGTCGTTTTTTGTTTCACAAAAAGTCACCGTGTGTAGCAAAAACGTCGTTCAAAACGACGTTTTTCAACCCGCGCATGCCCAGAAGCTAGTTATGAAGCGAGCTTCAATGGAAAAGAGTGGTGAACGTAACCTCGCTTTTTGTGAAAAAACGACGGTGTGTATGCAAAATTGTCTTTGAAAAGTGACGTTTCAAAAACGTCGTTTTTTTACTTCACAGAAACGTCGTTTTTTTTCATCGCAAAAAACGACCGTGTGTACGCGGCATGAGGCTGAGCAGCACACGGCGGCAGCAGAATGGGGATTTAAAAGGGGAGAGCCGGTTAGGCCCCCCTTTCCTCATGGGATCACGGTATCAGCAGTAAGATAGGTTTTAGGTATAGAATAGTTAGGATTGGTTAAGAAAGGTCAGGTGGCTCAGGGGCTATTAGTTCAGGAGGTTAGGTAAGGTGAGGAGAAAGGTGAAATTCAGGTTAGGTAGCAGGATTGGTCAAGAAAGTCAGGTGGGTTACAGGGTTCTGGCACTGTATATTACTTTACAAATATTTTGATAGGTAAAGCTTTTACTATGCATGCATTGCAACTAGGTCACAGAACGGAAATTGCAAAGTCAATGACATATTAATTAGGGTTGTCCCGATACCACTTTTTTAGGACCGAGTACAAGTACCGATACTTTTTTTCATGTACTCGCCGATACCGAATACTGATACTTTTTTTAAATGTCATGTGACAGTTTTCAAACCACAATACAGACTAAGGATATTTTCTTTAGAATTATGAAGAACTCTAACTCAAGACATTATAAAAGAATAAAAATTAGTAAAAATGTTTTATTTGCTTGTCACGCAGTAGAAAAAAACTCAAAGAATTTTCAAAGAACATATTGATAAATACAAAAAAAGTATCGGCAGAAGCATCGGGAGCATTTGCGCGAGTACAAGTACTCCCGCAAATACTCGGTATCGGTCCCGATACCAATACTAGTATCGGTATCGGAACAACCCTAATATTAATGACATATTAGTAACAGCCGATTAGAAGCCCACAGGCGCTAATCGGGAAGCCTATTAGGGCCTCTGACTCTAATAAGTAGGGTTGTCCCGATACCACTTTTTTAGGACTGAGTACAAGTACCGATACTTTTTTTCAAGTACTCGCCGATACCGAATACCGATACTTTTTTTTTAAATGTGTCCCCAAATGCAGCCATGTCCCCCACATATGCAGCCATGTCCCCCACATATGCAGCCATGTCCCCCCACATATGCAGCCATGCCCCCCACATATGCAGCAATGTCCCCCCACATATGCAGCCATGTTCCCCCACATATGCAGCCATGTTCCCCCACATATGCAGCCATGTCCCCCACATATGCAGCCATGTTCCCCCACATATGCAGCCATGTTCCCCCACATATGCAGTCATGTCCCCCACATATGCAGCCATGTCCCCCACATATGCAGCCATGTCCCCCACATATTCAGCCATGTCCCCCATATATCCAGCCATGTCCCCCATATATCCAGCCATGTCCCCATATATGCAGCCATGTCCCCCATATATCCAGCCATGTCCCCCATATATCCAGCCATGTCCCCCCATACCTAGATGCCGTCGCCGCATGGTTAATCAGAGTGCGGGGAACATCACAGTTTTCATTTGAATAGCTGTAGTGTTCCCCACTGCGCCGCGTATAGACACTCCCCCTTGCTCGGGATTGGACAGATCACCCGTCCAATCCCGAGCAAGGGGGAGTGTCTATACGGGGCAGTATCGGATGAGGCAAGTACTCCCGCAAATGCTCAGTATCAGTCCCGATACTGGTATAGGTATCGGGACAACCCTACTAATAAGGCACTTCCAAAACACACCCACCGCTGTTATTGAGATGACCGGCTCTCAACAGGGTGCCGGACACCTGAGTAGTGGGCGGCAGCGGCGACAATAGATATATTTATGCAATGCATGAATTTATCTATTGTTGAGTAACAGGTGCAGGAGAAAGGGGGCGGCGCTCCTGTGCCCACTATGGACGCACCGCCACTGCTTTAGAACCACTTTAAGGACCTGTACACACGATCAGACATGTCTGATGAAACTGGTCTGCAGACCAGTTTCATCGGACCAGTTCAATGATGTGTACGGCCCATCAGACCGTTGTCCGTCAGACCAAAGTTTTAAAACATGCTTTAAAACCTGTCTGATGGAACCTGTCCGTTGGACAGGTTCGATGGTTAGTACAGAAAAGCATCGGACCAAAAACCTGCGCATGCTCAGAATCAATTCGAAGCATGCTTGGAAGCATTGAACTTTGTTTTTTCATCATGTCATTGTGTTCTACGTCACCGGGTTCTGGTCTGATCGGATTTTGGTCCTATGGTGTGTACACACATCAGACAAGTTCAGAGTTGTCTGATGAAAACGGTCCGTCAGACAAGTCTCATCAGACATGTCTGATCGTGTGTACAGGGCCTAAGGAAACATTGATCATGAGACCTGGAAAGAGGCCACTGATTAGATTTCCTGAAATTTACAGACATCACCCATCTACAGTATTTATACTTCATTGTACCTATTTGACACCAATTTGATTAGTAAGCCATAAACCAGCCATAAACCATCTTATAACTTGTTATGCCCTAAAGCTAGCCATACACTAGTAGATTTTTAAACAAACGTTTGTGCTAACATGTGCACGAAAATTCTCAGTGCAGTGAATGTCGCTCGAAATTACTTTTCTAATGGCGCGTACACACGGTCGTTTTTTGCGATGAAAAAAAAACAACGTTTTCTGTGAAGTAAAAACGACGTTTTTGAAACGTCACTTTTCAAAGACAATTTTGCATACACACCATCGTTTTTTCACAAAAAGCAAGGTTACGTTCACCACTCTTTTCCTTGTCAAATATTTTATTGATATTTGGTAAGTAGAATATACAGATAGTGTATAAAGGTTACTTTGTTATAAAGAGTGTTTTGTTATGAATACAGGTTATTTCATAGCAGTTGCATTATGCATAAGGCAACATAACGTATGGGAGAGAAGAGGTGAGAAAAAAAAAGATATATATATAAGATGATGTTGCATTAAAGGTATTGATTGACAGTATAGTGCAGTTACTTATATATCGATTTTGTAAGTTCCGTCTTGAGTTCACATGTCAATCTTATTAATAAAAATTTGTACAGTATAAATCATATAAGGTAACCATCAGGGGAGGGGGGGGGGAGATATGTGGAAGGGAGGGGGAGTGGGTTAGGGGGGTCTGCAGGAGCAAGTCGGATTCCACGGTCATCGGTTAGATGTTTCTGTAGATATGCACACCGATTGAGCTACCATGGCAACAACACTCTATCATTAAAGGAATTTGGAGTAATGTACAAGGTCCACGGCCCCCATAGGTTTTCAAATTTAGTAATCGTGTCTGTGTCTAATGCTTCCATTTTGGCATGCGTCATTGCTACGTTCATCCTATTTTTCACTTCTGTCATCGAAAGATTGGGGGTTCTCCAGGCTTTAGCCAGGGTTTGTTTCGCTGCCGTAAAGAGTTGCATTAGTAATTTGAGTTGTATGTTTGTTAGACACTCGGGCTTCAGATTCAGTAAGGCTGTTTTAGGATTCGGAGGGTTAGTTTTCCCAGTCAGCGCATTAGTTATGTTGAAGATCTTTGCCCAGAACGTTTGCGCTTTAGGACATGACCACCAGATATGGTAAAACGTACCTATAGCTGAGCATCCCCTGAAGCATTGCCCTGTATAATTTGGAGCGTATTTTGCTATCCTGGCCGGTACCAGGTACCATCTGGTAAGTACTTTATAATTGGTTTCCAATGCTATTATGTTTGGGGAGGCAGCTTTCGTGTTACGCCATATCTGGTTCCAGTCCGAGGTCTCTAATTCGAGTCCCAGGTCCTCCTCCCATTTCCGAACATATGGTGGTCCTGTTGTGTTGTGGATTAGCAAATGTTGATATAGAGTAGATATCGTGCCCTTAGCATGTGGGTCTTTTCTGCATATTCTTTCGAAGGGGGACTGCTGGGCGAGTGGCGGGGTATGGTTCAAGTGTGGTTCGAAGAAGTTTTTTATTTGGAGGTATCTAAAGAGTTCTGAGTGAGGGATACCGTATTTTTTGCAAATTGACGGGAAGGGCAGGAAGTTCGATAGTTCCAAAAATTTGTACAGGTGTATGCAATCCCTGTCTATCCATTCTTTAAATGTTTTGGGAGCAATCCAAGCTGGATAGAATGCCGGGTTTTTATAAAAAGATAGCATTGGGATGTGAGGGGATTGTAAGTGGTATTTTGACTTGAATCTATCCCAAAGGGAGAGTGAGTGCTTAATTATGGGGTTATCTATGTTTTTGCGTGATTTGGGGGGTATCCATAATAGGTTGGTTGGTGGAATGGGGTCACATTCCGTTGTTTCTATCGAGACCCAGAGAGGTAATTCTTGGTTCGCATGGTATTTGGTGAGAGTAGCTATTTGTGCCGTTCTATAGTAATGTGCAAAGTTTGGGAGTCCCAGCCCACCATGTGTTTTGGGGAGATGCAAAGTCTGTTGCTTTATCCTTGGCTTGGAAGAACCCCAAATGAAAGATGAGACTCTTCTCTGGATGATTCTCAAAAAGTATGCAGGTACTGGGATAGGAAGTACCCTAAAGAGATATAGTAATTTCGGGAGAATCGTCATTTTCACTGCGCTTATTCTTCCAAGCCAGGACAATGGGAGATGGGTCCATGCAGTTAAAATGTTTGTGATTTGTTTTAAGAGAGTTGGATAGTTATGTGAAAAAAGATCAGAAGTGGCTGCGGTTAGGTGTGTTCCTAGATATGGGATACTTTTTTCTGGCCATTCGAACGGAAGGCCTGTTTTGGCTGCTGTCAGTTCTAGTTTCGAAAGTGATATGTTCAGGGCTAGGCATTTTTTAGGGTTGATCTTGAGTCCTGAAAAAGTTGCGAAGTGGTTCAGTATTGGGATAAGGTTTGGGCCTGACACTTGAGGGGATGCTAAAAATAGGAGAATGTCATCTGCGAATAGACATACTTTGTGCTTAAGGCCGCCTAGTTCTATGCCTAGTATAGTGGGATCTGATCTAATCTTTATTGCTAATGGTTCGATGAGTAGGGCGAACAATAATGGGGACAATGGGCATCCCTGTCGTGTGCCTCTTTTGATATTAAAGGTGTCTGATTTATATCCCGCGTACTTAACATAAGCTCTTGGGTTATTATATAGTTCCATTATCCATTTGATATAGTTTGGGCCGAATCCCCAGTTTTGGAGCGTATAGTTTAAGTACGACCAGGAGACTGAATCAAAGGCCTGCTTAATATCCAGAGACAGAAAACAAGCAGGGATGCCCCTTTTTCTTGCAATATGTGCTAGCAAGCAGGCCCTTCGTATGTTATCGCCCGCTTGTCTGGAGGGTATAAAACCTACTTGGTCTCGATGTATCATTTTGCCTATGTGTTTGTTGAGACGGGTAGCCAAAATTTTACCTAGTAATTTTATATCTGTGTTTATCATAGAAATTGGACGGTAGTTGGTACAGAGGGTGTTGTCCGTATGCGGTTTAGGAATCATGCATATCGTAGCTAGTAGTGATTCGGGTCTGAAGGTCTTTTGCTTCAACAGGTCATTAAATGCGTCTGCCAGTCTTGGTGAGATTAGTTCTGTAAAAGTTTTATAATATCGTGTAGAGAACCCGTCTGGTCCTGGTCTTTTGTTTAATTTAAGATCTTTAATGGCCATGGACACGTCTTCTTGTGTGATAAGTTCTTCCAGTTGCGATTTTTGTAAATGATTCATCTTTGGCAACTGGATTTGAGAAAAGAAAGAGTTTGCTTCCGCTTCGTTAAATGTGCCTGTTTCAGAGTATAGTGCTTTTAGGTGTGAACTAAATTTTCTTACAATTTTGAGAGGGTTGCTAGAAACAACGTTGTTCGCTATCTTTAGTTTTATGGGTTTAAACGTTCTATTTAGTGAGTTTAATGATCTAGCTAGATATGTCCCTGGCTTATTCGCATTTTTGTAAAAAGTGTGTTTTGACCTGTTAAGTGTTTTGTCAGCTGATTCTGTGAGGAATAAGTCATATTCTAAGCGTGCCTTATCTAAGCGTTTTTTGTTAGTGGGGGTGTAGTTGTCTTGCAAGGCTAGAAAGGCTGAGTTGTATTCAGTTTCAAGTTGCTTCGCTAAATGTCTTCGGTTTTTTTTGAGGATTCCCAATTCTCGCTGAAATGTTCCCCTTAAAACTGGCTTGTGTGCTTCCCATAATGTGAGTGGGGATATTTCTGGACTCGTGTTAAGTTCTAGGTATTCTTTCAGAGCTTGCTCGATGGGTAGGCAAAGGGCGGGGTGTTTGAGTAGAGTTTCTGGGAGGTACCAAGTAGGATCATGATTTTTTGGGATCGCAGATGCTATGGTAGTGAGTACTGCGTTATGATCAGACCAGGGAATGGGAATGATACTTGAATTTAGAATTTCTGGGGTCATTCCAATTGTCACTAATATGTGGTCGATGCGACTGAATGATTGGCGGGGGTTTGAGAAGTGAGTGTAGTTTCGCTTTGTGGGGTTATATTCTCTCCAAGAGTCCACAAGGTTATATTTGGATAGGAGGCCTGGGAGAGTCCATTTAGATTGGTATTTTGGTGGCGTATATGGGGATTTATCTAAGAATGGGAGGAGGACCTGGTTCGAATCTCCACATAACAGGAGAGAGCCCATTTTATGCGTATTGACTGTTTGGAATAGGTGGGATAGAAAAGGTAAGGAGTTGGTATTGGGAGCGTAGTATGAGACTACTGTAATCGCAGAGTCCATAATATGGCCTGTTAGGATAAGGTATCTACCCTCTGGGTCTTTGATTTCAGATTTTAATGTAAAAGGAGTAGTTCGGTGAAAGGCTATCAAAGTTCCTCTTTTCTTGGTGGAAGCCGATGCAGTATAAACTTGTGGGTAAGAGGCATTATAGAATTTAGGGGTTGTGTCGGGAGTGAAGTGAGTTTCCTGTAAACAAACAATATGGGCCTTTTTGGCCTGGAAGGATCTAAATGCCTTTGTACGTTTTTGGGGGACGTTGAGACCCTGCACATTAAGGGTCAATAAGTTTAACGGGGCCATGGCAGCTCAATCAATCCAGCAATCTCACCGTCATTCTTGGTAGAGTAGTTGTCCGACTTGCTCCGTGCAGATATAAGGAGGGATGAGGGAAGGGAGGGTCCAAAACAATTAACCTTAAAAAAGAAGAATGAAAGATGAAATACAAAGCAAGTTAACAAGAATTTAATCAACATTATGTACATAGTGTTTGCCCGTGGTGGGAGAATTTGTCTCCCAACAAGGGGAAAGGGGGTCTCGTCAAGTCTCCACATAATACTATGGGGACCTGAGGAGATTTTAGAGAGGCACGTGTATTTTCCATGAACTGGAGTACCGCTTGTTGAGTGCACAGTAGAAACACCTATTCAGGTGTCAGTTTTACTATAAATGGCTATAATAATAAATGAACAGGGTATGATTTGGTTCTTGCTGGGTGGGGAGTAAGCTTTAGAGGTGAGGGAGGAAACAAGTGGGGATAAAGTGGTGATCTCTTCTTGTGCTAGACATCTGGCAGAAACAGCTGTCTTGTCAGAACCTGGTTACTTGTGTTATTTATGGGTTTAAGGTGTAGTGTTGTGACATAGTGAGTCTCTGAACAAGTTATAGTGATATTGTTAACGATGTGTTTTGTTTTAAGTTGATGTTCAAGCCGTGAGTAAGGTAATGTTGGTAATTGTGATTGCAAGGAGAGAATTTGCGCTAGGTTTGTACAGTACAAGGGAAGTGTTGGTTGTGGGTCATGGGAGGGAGTGTAGATTAGTATGATGGAGAGATGTGAGGTAAAATGAGGGAGAGGGGGGTGTAAGAATAAGGAGGGAGTGAGGTAAGGATGAAAGTCTATTTAGGAAATGTGTGTGTGTCTAATTCTCTATTTTGCTCTTTTAAAGGAGTGGGGGGAAAGGGGTCAAAAAAGAAGAGAAAAGAAAAAAAAAAAAAAGGCATGTAGTCTTTTTGTATTTAGAATATATAGGGGTCCTTCCATTATTTAACTTTCGCGTTGAAGAGGAGGTAATGTTTGAGGGAGTTCCATCAGATGTTCAGTCCATCGTGTCTTCTTGGTCCATGGTCTGGGGAGCGAATCTCCCTCGCTTGTTTGAATGCTGTGTGCCATTGTCCTTTTCAGGGCGAGGTGAGTTGTTGTGGGAGGAATTCGATGCAGTTCTTCTGCGGGAAGTGGCTGTTGTAGTTGGGTTTTCAATAATTTTGAGATCAAGTAAAGCTTGGTGCAATTGGTCAGAGGTTCTACATACAATTTTGGATCCTTGGTATGTGAACCTTAAGGAAAAGGGGAATCCCCATTGATATTTGATTTGTCGTTGTTGGAGTTCTGCTAGAAGAGGCTTCATTGCCCGCCTTTTGGATATAGTTACATGCGAGATATCAGCGAATATTTGATAGCTGTGACCTTGGAATGACAGGTCATTTTTCATTCTGGCTGCTTCTAGTATTTGTTCCTTAGTCTTGTAGTAATGGAACTTGGCAATGATGTCTCGGGGGGACCTTCTGCTTTCTTAGGGGCCAGTGCTCTGTGGACTCTGTCCATTTCCAGACGTTCTACTGCAATTCCTGGTAACAATTCCTGGCATATCGCCAATGTTGTGCCTTGGAGGTCTATAATTGATTCCGGGATACCTCTAAACCTCAAATTGGACCTCCTTGCACGGTTCTCGTAATCCTCTAATCTATTTTGTAGCACCAAGTTTTCCTCTTTGAGTGTGTCCAGTTCAAATTGGTATTCTTGTGTATAAATTTCCAGTTCCTCCATTTTTGTTTCTAATACCTCTGTTCGGCTTCCCAGGTCTCTTATTTCCTTGGTTAGGTGTGAGGTGATTTGGTCCGAAGTGCGTTTCAGTGCTTTATTCAGCATTCTTTCAAATTGTGTCAGCAGTTCTGAGGGGATTTCTGCATTGTGACTAGTAGCCTGAGAGGATTTAAATTGGCTTTCATCCTCGCTGTCTGACTCTGTGGTATCCAAAGAAATATTGGGCTTCATTGGTCTGGCTGCGCTTTTCCTATCTTTCCCTGAGGTGGGAGTCTCTGAGGTGGCTGAGGAGAATGGCGCCTTTTTTGTGGTACCTTTAGTGTGCTGAGTGCCGCTGCTGACATTCGGCTTTATCTTGTTTCTTGTACCTCCGAGCACCATTTTTGTAGAGGAATGTTCCCCGTGTCTCCCACGATCAGATATATTGTTTTCTGTTCAATTGCGGTTCCTATTTGCTGCGTTTATCCGCGGTTTTTTCCTCCATGGAGCGGAGCTCTAGTGCGGCATGACCGTCCTGCTAGACTCCGCGCGCGCGCCTTCCTCACCACTCTTTTCCATTGAAGCTCGCTTCATAACTAGCTTCTGGGCATGCGCGGGTTGAAAAACGTCGTTTTGAACGACGTTTTTGCTACACACGGTGACTTTTTGTGAAACAAAAAACGACGTTTTGAAAAACGACACAAAAAATTCAAACATGTTGGAATTTTTTTTTTGGTCGTTTTTTTGAAGACAAAAAACGACGTTTTGCCCACACACGATCAATTTAAATGACGTTTTAAAAAACGTCGTTTTTTTTTCATCGCAAAAAACGACCGTGTGTACGCGGCATAAGGGTACTACTGAGATCCAAATATCCCTATATTTGAGATGGCAAGCACTTATATGTTTTCTCTTTATTATATTGGTTTTGCTATATTATTTTGTTCTTATTCTTACAAACAATCTTTGATTAGATCTGTCATTTCATTTGTCTTCAGCAATCAGATAACTTGTCAGTTTTTGTATGTAATACATTTTTGTGCTATATTGTAGAGATCTTGTCTTATCTATTTCTCTGACTGACAACATAGGCCCATATCTTTGTCAGCATTATTAGAATAAATAAAATTAATTAAATGTATCTCTACTGGCCATCCAAAACAAACTTTGCATCGATAAAGGACTGTATATATTTTTATGGTATTTGTATTATATATTCCAATTTAATACGTTTTTACTGCAAGAAAATAATTTAATAGGATAAAAATATATTGGTTATTTTTATTATTAGTAGTTTTAGTAGTTTTTATTATTAGTTTTATTTTTTACTTATTTTATTAGTCCCTGTCTGTTTGAAATAAAGAAATAATGAAATCTCATCATATTTTTCAATTTTATTACAGTAGCAGAGCATCATTCAGCAAGCAGGAGTGTATATTTTATGAGGTAACAGAACATGACTAGAATATTTTTTAAATCCAATTCAAGGTATTGGGAAATATCTACACTTGCAGGGAGCAGCAACCAATTAAAGTGATACTAAAAAAATAAAAATAAATACATTTAGTAACAAACACTTACTTTCCTGCTCTGTGCAGTAGATTTGCACAGAGCAGCTCCAAACCTCTTCTTTTTGGGTCCCTTGCCGGTGCTACGAGCTCCTCCCCCTCAAACAGTGCCCCCAGAGAAAGCAGCTTGACCTGGGGGCACTGTCGCATGCTCGCTCTATGCGTCCATACAACACATAGTGGTGGCTTGGCCCCGCCCCCACTTTCTCTTCATTGGCTCACTGATTGTGATTGACAGCAGTGAGAGCAAATGGGCTCCTGCTGCTGTTTCAGCCAATGAGGGGCTATTATGAACATTGCTGGATTAGAGGGGCTCAGGTAAGCACACAGAAGCTTCTCTGCGTGAAGGTAAAACATCTTCAGCCTTTAGAACCACTTTAAGTTCTAGATTTCGTTTTCAAAGCTTAAAGGGGTTGTAAAGGTTCATTTTTTATTTTCTAAATAGGTTCCTTTAAGCTAGTGCGTTATTGGTTCACTATCCTTTTCCTTCGATATTTGCCTTCTAAGGGCGCGTACACACGACCGGTTTACGAGGGCAGAATTCAGCAAGAAACTCGATGGGAGACGTATTCTGCCGAGGAAACCGGTCGTGTGTACACTTTTCGCTGAGAAACCTGTCGAGGAACTCGTCGAGCCAAAAAGAGAGCATGTTCTCTATTTCCTCAATGGGCAATGGGAAAATTTGGCTTGACGAGTTTTTTGACTGCCAAACAAGGAACTCGTCGTGTGTACGCGGCCTGAATTGTTTTTTTTTTCTTTGTTTTCTTTGTTTGAATTTCTCACTTCCTGTTCTTCCTCAGTAAGGTGTTCAGTAAGCTGTTCTGGCTGGCTTTCCACTGCTTGGATGATGGTGGAAAGCTTACTGAGGAGAAACAGGAAGTGAGACATTCAGACAAAGAAAAAAAACATTTAGAAGGGAAATCAAAGGAAAAGGTAAGTGAACCAACAATGCACTGTCTTAAAGGAACCTATTTAGAAAAAAAAAAAAAAATAACCTTTACAACCCTTTTAAAGAGGTTGTAAAAAAAAAAAAAAAAAACAACCTGCAAGACCATTAACCTGCGATGCATACTAGCTCATTATGAAATACTTACCTTAGAACGATGCCCTGCAGTGCCGTCCGCATTCAGCTCCTACGGCCAACATCTTTCACCGGAATTACTTTGGCGCTGTGATTGGCCGGAGCCGTGATGACGTCACTCCCACGAATGTGCGCAGGTGCTGAAGAAACGGCATGAGTGGGCCGTTTCTTCAGTTCGCATTCACCGATAACATCATCAGCAGCAGCGCATATAGTAAATATCTTCTAAACTGTGCCTTATTATAGGCTTACCTGTAAGTACAGGTGGCGTAACACAGTTAACAATCACTTTAACTGAACAAGTTGAACATAGAAGCTGATTGGCTCCCCTAGCTTCTTTGCGCTCCATTTTTGATGAATTTGCCTCGTTATATAATTACATTGTATGGTCAGCTTTACACCTGCAGACCAACCTCGGGCCTAACCATAAAGATATGCAGCAACATTTTGATCATGAAAAACTGACATTTTCAATATGCCTAATAACCAAAATGTAAAAAACAAAAAAACAAAATCAAATAGTCATCTATATAAGAGACTAGCAGTTACATTTGGGCTCCCCAACACCTAGACCAAAGAGCAGTTACCCCCCTCATGTCCACCTCTTTCAACCTAGGCACCTGCTCAGGTGATGGAACTGGAGCTAAAAAAGTAAAATATTCCACTTGCTACAAATTGCTACAAATTCCCAGAAATCGCCTTTTGCCCACATCAGCTTCTAGCAGGGAGAAATGATTTTCCCCATGAGTGGCATGAACATGGTTTTACACCGACACTGGCAAAGCCCCAAATAATCATTTGGTTATAAATAAAACTTTAATTCCTTTTGGCGCTCTATGTGTTCTCTTCTACTTCCTCTTCTATTGTTCTGTTTACGTCAGGTTTTGTATGTCTCCATGCCTAAACAGTTGTTAAAAGATTAAAGGAACATTATTACAACATTAGTAGGTACAATGCCTAATATACACTACATTAACACTACCATTAATGTCAGAAAAATAACTTTATCTCTCCTGGCAGGGAACAAAAGAGTTGGTATATATGTATGTCTGTATATGTATATATATATATATATATATACAGTGCCGAAAATAAGTATTTGAACACCCTGCTATTTTGCAAGTTCTCCCACTTGGAAATCGTGGAGGGGTCTGAAATTGTCATCGTAGGTGCATGTCCACTGTGAGAGACATAATCCAAAAAAAAAATTCCAGAAATCACAATGTATGATTTTTTTAACTATTTATTTGTATGATGCAGCTGCAAATAAGTATTTGAACACCTGAGAAAATCAATGTTAATATTTGGTACAGTAGCCTTTGTTTGCAATTACAGAGGTCAAACGTTTCTTGTAGTTTTTCACCAGGTTTGCACACACTGGAGGAGGGATTTTGGCCCACTCCTCCACACAAATCTTCTCTAGATCAGTCAGGTTTCTGGGCTGTCGCTGAGAAACACGGAGTTTGAGCTCCCTCCAAAGATTCTCTATTGGGTTTAGGTCTGGAGACTGGCTAGGCCACGCCAGAACCTTGATATGCTTCTTATAGAGCCACTCCTTGGTTATCCTGGCTGTGTGCTTTTGGGTCATTGTCATGTTGGAAGACCCAGCCTCAACCCATCTTCAAAGCTCTAACTGAGGGAAGGAGGTTGTTGCCCAAAATCTCGCAATACATGGCCCCGGTCATCCTCTCCTTAATACAGTGGAGTCGCCCTGTCCCATGTGCAGAAAAACACCCCCAAAGCATGATGCTACCACCCCCATGCTTCACAGTAGGGATGGTGTTCTTGGGATGGTACTCATCATTCTTCTTCCTCCAAACACGGTTAGTGGAATTATGACCAAAAAGTTCTATTTTGGTCTCATCTGACCACATGACTTTCTCCCATGACTCCTCTGGATCATCCAAATGGTCATTGGCAAACTTAAGATGGGCCTTGACATGTGCTGGTTTAAGCAGGGGAACCTTCCGTGCCATGCATGATTTCAAACCATGACGTCTTAGTGTATTACCAACAGTAACCTTGGAAACGGTGGTCCCAGCTCTTTTCAGGTCATTGACCATCTCCTCCCGTGTAGTCTTGGGCTGATTTCTCACCTTTCTTAGGATCATTGAGACCCCACGAGGTGAGATTTTGCATGGAGCCCCAGTCCGAGGGAGATTGACAGTCATGTTTAGCTTCTTCCATTTTCTAATGATTGCTCCAACAGTGGACCTTTTTTCACCAAGCTGCTTGGCAATTTCCCCGTAGCCCTTTTCAGCCTTGTGGAGGTGTACAATTTTGTCTCTAGTGTCTTTGGACAGCTCTTTGGTCTTGGCCATGTTAGTAGTTGGATTCTTACTGATTGTATGGGGTGGACAGGTGTCTTTATGCAGCTAATGACCTCAAACAGGTGCATCTAATTTAGGATAATAAATGGAGTGGAGGTGGACATTTTAAAGGCAGACTAACAGGTCTTTAAAGGTCAGAATTCTAGCTGATAGACAGGTGTTCAAATACTTCTTTGCAGCTGTATCATACAAATAAATAGTTAAGAATTCATAAATTGTGATTCCTGGAATTTTTTTTTTTGATTATGTCTCTCACAGTGGACATGCACCTACGATGACAATTTCAGACCCCTCCATGATTTCCAAGTGGGAGAACTTGCAAAATAGCAGGGTGTTCAAATACTTATTTTCTGCACTGTATATGTATACAGGGCTTTTTTTCAGGGGGAACTTGGGGGAACTCAGTTCCACCACCTTTGGCTCAGACCCTTTGGTGCCTGCTCACCACAATCACTTGTAAACACAGAAGTCTGGTTTCTGTGTTTACAAGCAACAGCTCTGCACTCTGTGTGTAACCCCCCTGAACTCTGCATTCTGTATGTAATGCAATCCTGGTATTTAATGCACCTCTAAGGCCCTTCTACTGTTTGTGAAATCTGAACGGGGTCGTGGTTGAGTTCCTGCACCTATTTTCTGAGAAAAAAAGCTCTGTATGTATATATACACATACACCGTGTCCATGCAGCAGAGTTGGTACTGGTGCACTATTAGAGATAACTATTTCCTTAAAGCAGCTATAGTTATATCAATATTATTGGTGGAAGAGATTAGGTTCTGGTCATGCTTGCTTGTCCTCACATTAAATCCTATGTACTCTTGGTGTTAACAACAAGCTAGGACAGAAAAATGCTGGGTGCTTGGTTATGGGTGCACTAAACTTATAACCAAGCACCCAGCATTTTTTGTATGGTCAACAATGACTTTAGTGTAGTAGAACTTATAGCAACGGTGAAAGTACCAGTGATGCAGTTGTTCCTGACCCAAAGCTCATTGGGACCCAGTCTACAGAATATCTGATAAATACAGAAAATATTGGTTTTAAATCAATCTTAAAGGGGAATTCCACCCACAATTTCACTTTTTAAATATGAATACCCCTGTAATACACAAGCTTAATGTATACTAGTAAAGTTAGTCTGTAAACTAAGGTCAGTTTTGTTAGAAATAGACCGTGGCCATCTTAAGTGTGGGCATCATGAAGCCGGACTGTATGACTTCCTGGATTTCCGCTTTGCATATCTCGCACATGCTCAGTGCTGCACAAGCAATGTAATAGGTTTCAGTCAGGTTTGCAAGGACTACTGGGAAACATGATGCCTATCCCAGAAGCCCTTGCGACGTAATAGCCTAGGCTAATAAGGAGGAGGAAGTAATGAAGGACTACAAAGGTATTTACAAGCAACAAAATAAATAAAAATTGTCCATTCTGAACACTATGAGATTAGGGCATGCAGCACAGACAAGCATAAAAAAATAGGTGGAACTCCACTTTAACATAGATGTTCTCTTCTATGACTAACTTTTAAAGGGTTGCAAAGTTTCGTTTTTTTTTTTTTCTAAATAGATTCCTTTAACCACTTAAGACCCGGACCAAAATGCAGGTAAAGGACCAGGCCCCTTTTTGCGATTCGGCACTGCGTCGTTTTAACTGACAATTGCGCGGTCGTGCGACGTGGCTCCCAAACAAAATTGGCGCCCTTTTTTCCCCACAAATAGAGCTTTCTTTTGGTGGTATTTGATCACCTCTGCGGTTTTTATTTTTTTTGCGCTATAAACAAAAATAGAGCGAAAATTTTTAAAAAAATGCAATATTTACTTTTTGCTATAATAAATATCCCCCAAAAATATATAAAAAAACATTTTTTTTCCTCAGTTTAGGCCGCTACGTATTCTTCTACGTATTTTTGGTAAAAAAAAAATCGCAATAAGCGTTTATCGGTTGGTTTTTGCAAAATTTATAGCGTTTACAAAATAAGGGATAGTTGTATTGCATTTTTATTAATTTTTTTTTTTTTTACTACTAATAGCGGCGATCGGCGATTTTTTTCGTGACTGCGACATTATGGCGGACACTTCGGACAATTTTGACACATTTTTGGGACAATTGTCATTTTCACAGCAAAAAATGCATTTAAATTGCATTGTTTACTGTGGAAATGACAGTTGCAGTTTGGGAGTTAACCACAGGTGGCGCTGTGACTTTCAGTGTTCCCTGTGTGTGTGTGTTTACAACTGTAGGGGGGTGTGGCTGTAGGTGTGACGTCATCGATCGCGTCCCCCTATTACAGGGATGACGCGATCGATGCTGCGGCCACAGAGAAGCATGGGGAAGCCGTGTTTACACACGGCTCTCCCCGTTCTTCAGCTCCAGTGACGGATCGCCGCAGTGCAGCGGCGATCGGGTCCGCGAATCCCGCGGTCCCGGTCCTGGAGCTTCGGACCGGGTCACGGGTCTGGGTACTAAATCAACGTATATATACGTTGATGTGCCCAGCCGTGCCATTCTGCCGACGTAAATGTGCAGTAGGCGGTCCTTAAGTGGTTAAGCTAGTACCTTTTTCTTCAATTTCCCTTCTAAATGTTTTTTTTCTTTGTTTTCATTGTCTGAATTTCTCACTTCCTGTTCCTCCTCAGTAAGCTGTTCTGGCTGACTAACCCCCAGGCAGAACGGCTCGGATAATGGGGGCAAGCTTACTGAGGAGAAACAGGAAGTGAGAAATTCAGACAAAGAAAAAAAACATTTAGAAGGGAAATCGAAGGAAAAGGTAAGTGAACCAACAATGCACTAGCTTAAAGGAACCTATTTAGGAAATAAAAAACAAACCTTTACAACCCCTTTAACCCTACTGTGTAAGAGCTCATTAGTAACTGTGAAAGTACCAGAAATGCAGTTGTGTCACTCCCATGGCTCAATGGACCTGGTCTACAAGATTCCTGTCAAGTGCAGACAATACTGGGTATGGATCAACCTTAAAGGGTCACTAAAGGAAAAAAAATGGGCTGAAATGACTGTTTACAGGGTATAGAGACATAAAAGTTAACTGATTCCTTTTAAAAATGATTAAAAATAGATAAAAATCAATCAAATAATCAACCTACAGTTCTAGTTTCGTTTTTGCTGTTATTTCCTGTCTCTCTGATGTACAGAGCCAGAGAGCCAATAGAGGGCAGTGATGTTTGTCTAAAACCCCTCAGCACCAATCCAGTTTTAGTTTACACACAGTAATCACACCTTCTTGATTAGTGACCACAGTGAAAAAGCTCCCAGCACTGTGGTTATAAGGAAACAGACAACCAGGAAGTGTGGAGATCAGAGCAGAATTACAGCAACTTGAGAGCAAAAACAAACAATGAGGACATGAAAATAGCACTGCAGTAAGGTAAAGGAAGCTATTTAGCTAAAAAAAAATGTTCCTTTAGTGACCATTTAACATAGATGTACGGTCAATTATAAATTCACGGTGGTAGAGCTCATTAGCAATGGTGAAAGTACCAGAGATGCAGTTGTTTCTCTTCTGAGGCTCAGTCTGCAGAATCCCTGTAAAATGGAGACAATACTGGGTATGGATCTTCCTCAACATAAATGTACTCTTGTATGGTCAACTATAATGCCACGTACACACGATCGGAATTTTCAACAAGAAAACCGTGGATTTTTTTCCGTAGGAATGTTGGCTCAAACTTGAATTGCATACACACGGTAACACAAATGTTGTCGGAAATTCCGACCGTCAAGAATAAGCTGACGTACAACACTACGACGGCCATTATGAAGTAAAAAGAAGCTTAATGATTCCGAGCATGCCTAAGATTGATTCCGAGCACTAGTAGAATTTTTTATCTCGTCGGAATTGCATACAGACGCTCGGAATTTCTGACAAGAACTTTTCCCGTCTCAAATTTTTGCTAACAGAAAGGGAAGCCGCTCAGGTAGGGTCGTCTTCAAAGGTGATCCTGCTCACAGAAACCACGGGTGCAGGCAATGCAAGTACAAGGCAAAAAAAGGAAGAATATCTTCTGGACAGGCGCACGCCAAATAAAATTGCCTTTATTGTAAAATCCAACACAGCACTACAAGTCACAGCACACTGGAAAGCTGACGCGTTTCACACTATACTTAGTGTTTAATCATAGATTGCTGGTTACATTTTACTATTTTAGAGCTCATTAGCATTGGTGAAAGTACCAGAACTGCAGTTGTTACTGCCCCAAATCTCAATGGGACACAGTCTGCAGAATATATTATAAGTGCAGTCAATAGTGAGAATGGATCATCCTTAACATAGATATTTTCATGTATGGTCAACTATAACTTTACTGTGGTAGAGCTCATTGGCAATGGTGAAAGTACCAGAACTGTATTTGTTCCTCTTGGGGCTTAATGGGACCCAATCTATGAGATCCTTGTTAAATGTAGACAATACTGGGTATTGATCAACCCTAAAGCAGAACTTTGCCCATATCAACTAGATATAAATACAGTCCTTTAGTAATAGACATACATTCCACATTAATAATTGTGCTACCAAAATTAATGTGTGCTGTAAATTGCCTCCAGCATTGTTCCTGTTTCTTGTTGCTGGAAGCTGCCATTTTTCTGAAGCCCAGAGCACCTGAGCAGCAATAAATCTTTAGGCTGTCGGCAGATCGGCCTCTACAAAATCGGCACCGTGCCTAAAAATAGAGAGCAACTGAGCATGTGCAGACTGGGGTGAGACAGTGTACTACTGGATTTTAAAGTGGAAGTTCACTCTATACGGCACCAGCGCAATGACGTTCGGCTTCTTTCGGAAAGTCGTGACACGCAGTATGCGCCGGTCGGAGGAACGTCAATCAACTAGGAACGCCCAGCCCCGCTAGAATCGTACCCGGAAGCCGAGGGATGAAACACCGCTAAAAAAAACACAGCATCCTCGCAGTCTAACCGGTCGGCTCAAGGTATTTTTAGAAATCAATTTTTGGGTGAACTTCCACTTTAAATAGTATAGGCACTTACCGTATATACTGGAGTATAAGCCAAGTTTTTCAGCACATTTTTTTTGTGCTGAATATTCCCCCTTCGGCTTATACTCGAGTCACCTTTTTGCGCCTAATCTACCGGACTTTGGGGACCCGGTACCGGCCGGCCGTAAGTCCCCTGGACCCCAAACTTGGCACACATATAGCCCCACTCTTCCTCTACAAGTGTGCAAAGTTTGTTGTCCGGGGACCTACGGCCGGGGATCACCGATTTTTCAAAGTCGGGCTCCCTGTCCATAGACTCCCATGTTAAACGGTCATTTCTTCGGTAACTTTGGGCACCCGGGACTGGTATATACGGGTTGGCTTATACTCGAGTATATACGGTATTTTAAATGTTTTACAAAGCTATACCTGCAAAAGGGGCCAACCTGAAGTGGTCTAGCAGGACCCAATTTTCTGACTAAGGTTCCTTACAAAGGTAAGGTGTACTCTTTTTGGTCAACTATAACTTTACTGAACTCAACAGCAATGGTGAAAGTACCAGAACTTTCCCAAGGCTCAATGGGCCCAGTCTATGAGGTCACTGTTAAAGGGTCACTAAAGGAAACAAAAATGTTGATGAAATTACTGTTTACAGGGTATAGAGACATAAAACATAAAAGATTCCTTTTCAAAATGATTAAAAATAGATAAAAATCAATCATATAATGTGCCTGCAGGTTAGTTTCACTTTTGAACTGGCTTCATGTTTCTGTGAAGTAGAAATAGAAACACAGAACAAAAACAAACAAATCCAGGGCAGTGTTTTGTTTTTAAAATGAATCTGATTGGTTCTGGGAAGTTTTATACACACAGTAATGACAGCTTAGAACACCGTGAGAAAGCTCCCAGGACTGTGGTTATAAGGAAACAGACAAGCAGGAAGTGTGGAGAATAGAGCAGGATTACAGCAACTTCAAAGCAAAAACTAACAATAAGGACATGAAACCAGTACTGCAGTAAGGTAAAGGAAGCTATTTAGCTAAAAAAAAAAAAAATTCCTTTAGTGATCCTTTAAATGCAGACAATACTAGGTATGGATCGTTAATATAGATGTACTCTGGTATGGTCAAGTATTACTTTGCTATAACTTTACTGTGGCAGAGCTCATTTGTACAGGTGAAAAAAGCAAACTGTACTAGTTTCATTGGCCCACAAGTCTCAATGGTATACTGTCTATAGAATCTACAATAAATGCAGAAACTATTGGCTGCCTGCTCTGTGAGCGGAGGTAACTGGAAACTTTCCTGAGAGCGGGAATAGAGTACATTTCCCAAGTTAAGGTCAATAAAGGACAATGTACTGGGTGGAGCGCAGTGTTGCCTGTAAAAACATTGCTTCTGGGCCTTGAGAAGCAAACAAGTACATTCTTGATTATTAGTTGAATCTTACTATGATAGATAAATACTACTGTAAATCTCACAATGATTTATTCCTTTCCAGAGTCTGTACAATTACACAATCAAGGTTGCTTGGGTAGTATTCCGTCGCAGAGAGCTGAATTTAATACAGGAAGAGGTTGGCAGGCTTCTGCGTTCCAACACATTTAATCCTGCCCTGAGGAAGCAAGATGCCCCAACGGAGCCAAGCAAAAACCTGTCTGGGAGGAGGACATCCAAAAAAACAGCTTTGTATGCAGAAAAGGGGTAGAATTATACCCTCCCGTATACAATATACTGCACTGCTACATGTTTGGAATAGAAACATTAACCTATCAATGTCAAATTTATCCACATGGGGAGGTGTTATGTAGTTCACAGAGGGCTGGTAATATTGTTTGAGATTTTAGGAAAGCATTGTCAGTTCACTACAGGAATTATGAACTTGTATAGTGAACATGATAAACCAAATTTCTGATGGCCTTAAAGGGGTTGTAAAGGAATTTTTTGTTTTCATAATAAGCATCCTTTACCTGCAGAGATTCCTCTTTTCACTTCCTCATTGTTCATTTTTGCTCAGAAGTTGCTCTATTTCTTCTCTGTTCTGTTCACTTCCTGCTTGTCTGATTTTACTGACCACCGTGAAGGGAGGCTTTACTGCTGTGGTCAGTGACGTGCTCGCCCCCTCCTGGGAACTACTCTGTGCGGCAGGACGCTCTCTACGTGTTAGGCCTCGTACACACGAGCGGATATGTCCGCTGAAAACGGTCCGATGGACCCTTTCAGCAGACATCTCCGGTCGTGTGTATGGGCTAGCGGACAGATTTGTCCACCCGACAGATTTCAAAGCATGCTTTGAAATCTATCGGGTGGGAATGTGTCCGCCCGACATGTCTGCTGGTTAGTACACTTACCAGCAGACATGTCGTCCCGCACCGCCGCCGCGCCGCCGCCGAATGGATTCGGCGCATGCGCGGAAGTGTTTTACTTCCTGGTGCGGTGACGTAGCGGTGACGTGGCGGCGTCAACGTCACCGCCACGTCCGCCAGTGGGGAATTTGATCCGATGGTGTGTACACGCCATCGGACCAAACTCCAGATCGGACATATCCGATGGAAACGGTCCGCGGACCGTTTTCATCGGATATGTCCGATCGTGTGTACAAGGCCTTAGGCCGCGTACACACGACCAAATAAATCCAATCAAATTGGTCTGACAGACCGATTTTGATCGGATTTGTCTGCTGGGATATATTGGTTTGATTGCTGTACACACTCTCAAACTAAAATCCCCGCTGGCAGATAGCGCCGTGGCGTGGCGGTGATATTGACACCGCCATGTCACCGTCACCAGGAAGTAAAACACTTCCGCGCATGCGTCGATTCCATTCGACGCATGTGCGGACAGATATGTCTGCTGGTTAGTGTACTAACCAGCAGACATGTCAGACCGACGGGTTCCCAGCAGACAGATTTTAAAGCATTCTTTAAAATCTGTCTGCTGGAAAAATCTGTCTGTCCGCCCGTACACACGATCAAATTTGTCTGCTGAAACGGTCCCTCGGACCGTTTCCAGCAGATAGATTCGATTGTGTGTACTCGGCCTTAGAGACTTCAAGGAGGTGTGAATTACTGGGTGTGCCGCAATGCATACTGGGAAATGTAGTTCTTACATGAACGAGTGCCGCAAACCAGAAAGTGAATGAGGAACAAAAACTAGAACGCCGGAGGCGATATAGATGAAGGAATTTAATAGGTATTTACTCATTTTTTAACAGAATCATTACACTATTCTGTCTGTCTACCTTGCAGACATTCATTTTAGGCAACATTTTTTTTCCCTTTTACAACTCCTTTAATAGGTATTTTATGCACTTATTGAACAGATAATACAAAACACTTTCAATGGTATAATTAACAGACCAAATGGGATCAGATAGGATAGGTTCATTGTAGCTGACCTCCTAGACCTAGGCTGATATGGACAACACATACATAATGTAATCATTTATACACTATTAAACATATTTTTTTAAATGCAAGCAGTGTAAGTACCTGCAATTGACCCAGTAGTAAGTAGCCTTTTGCAGTCCCTAAAGCAGAGCTGGAATGTGAACGAAAGAAGCAGTACATGTGCAGAATGGAAACGTTTGTATAGTTTCGGATATATTTGTTACATTACTAATTTTGATTTGTTTCAGAATTAGTTAAGTTTTGTTTAATAATTTTCTAGTGAATTCTAAATTGCCCTCCTCACAACCACTGTGCAATAGTGGTGGCGAGGAGGCCCTTGTCCCTATCAACATGGGGACAAGGTGCTTTAAAGGGAGGGGGGGGGGGTGCTCGTGCTGTGCATGTCCCCCCCCCCCCTTTCTTGCCAGGCTGTATGCTTGGATATTTATTTTCTCCAATCTCCAAATCAAAAATATGTCCAAATGTAGATTCTGACCGAAACAAATGGCACATCTGCAAGGAGCCCATTAGTTCATGCGTGCTAACAGGAGAAGAGCGCAGAGTGACAGAGCTCATCACGGTGGTGCTTCTTCTTTCACTAAGCAGTAACAGGTTGGGGCAGGTCAAGGACAACCTGGTCTTACACACGAGCAAACCAAAATCCCCGCCAGCAGACAGCGCGCTGACGTGTCGGTGACGTGGCAGTGACGTTGACGCCGCCACGTCACCGCACCAGGAAGTAAAACACTTCCGCGCATGCGTCAAAACCATTTGGCGCGCGTGCGAGAAGACATGTCTGCTGGTTAGCGCACTAACCAGCAGACATGTCGGGCGGACGGGTTCCCAGCCGACAGATTTCAAAGCATGCTTTGAAATCTGTCGGGTGGCCAAATCCGTCGGCTCGCCCGTACACACGATCGAATCTGTCTGCTGGGACGGTCGGGCCGACCGTTTTCAGCAGATAGATTTGATCGTGTTTACGCGGCCTTAGAGGAAGAGAAGGACAAATGCTGGTCCTCAGACGGAGGACATCTAGCTGCAGAAAAAAGTACAGTGGAGTAAATCTCTAGATCAGGGGTGTCAAACTGGCTGCCCTCCAGCTGTTCCGAAACTACAAGTCCCATCATGCCTCTGCCTGTGGGAGTCATGCTTGTAACTGTTAGCCTTGCAATGCCTCATGGGACTTGTAGTTTTGCAACAGCTGGAGGGCCGCCTGTTTGACACCCCTGCTCTAGATTGAAGCTGATTGCTGCAGCAAAAGCATTTTTGTTTTTTAAATGATCTTTTAGTGGGCTATTCATTTTTTTATTATTTCTTTTTGGCTAGAGTTCTGCTTAGTGCATACCACTACCTTAAAGTGTTTTTAAACCCTGTTACATCACATTTACCTACAGGTAAGCCTATAATAAGGCTTACCTGTAGTTACCGTGAATATCTCCTAAACTTGCAGTTTAGGACAGTGGTCATCAACCCTGTCCTCAGGGCCCACTAACAGGCCAGGTTTGCAAAGATAACTGAAATACATCACAGGTGATCTCATTTGCTGCTCAGTGATTGCAGTATTCTAGTCTGCATCTCCCC
The DNA here is from genome assembly GCA_029574335.1 of Rana kukunoris. Lineage (NCBI taxonomy): Eukaryota > Metazoa > Chordata > Amphibia > Anura > Ranidae > Rana > Rana kukunoris. The sequence continues at coordinate 95,171,936 of CM056059.1, forward strand.
AAGGTAATACATAAAACCTGGCCTGTTAGTGGGCCCTGAGGACAGGGTTGATGACCACTGGTTTAGGAGATAGCCACTGATGACGTTGGCACATGCACACTGAAGAAATGGCCCGCTCGAGACGTTTCTTCAGTAGCCGTGCCGTGACCAGCGGCTCCCATGTGCATGCGTGGGAGTGACGTCACTGTGGCTCCGGCCAGTCACAGAGCCGGAGCCCACGAACCTGGGAATAACTCAGACATCTCACTGGTCACAGTGGTGTATGGGGACCGCTGCAACAGCTTCGATCTAAGGTAAGTATTTCATAATGAGCTAGTATGTGATGCATACTAGCCAGGGCTTAAGTCCTGCGGGAACGCGTGGGAACGGAGTTCCTGCACTTTTTTTACAGCAGGAACTCGGTTCCCTTTGCAGGACTAGAGCAGCCGAGCCGCCCGAGCCAATCCTTCACTAAGCGGCGATGCCCAGCTCGAGTTATCGCGGGATTTAGAAAGAACTTGCTTCTTTCTAAATCTCGTGATAACTCGCAGCAGACCTCTGCAATGTTTCCTGGGAACAATGACAGAATACCCGCACACTACCCGATGAATCCATATACAGCAAGCGGCCAGTAACATAAAGGATCACTAAGGTACAGTGGATCGGGAAAAAAAAACATGCGGCAATTAGGGTTGTCCAGATACCGATACTAGTATCAGTATCGGGACCGATACCAAGTATTTGCGGGAGTACTTGTACTCGCACAAATGCTCCCGATACCTAAATAGAATACTTTTTTTGTATTTATCAACATGTTCTGTGAAAATTCTTTGAGTTTTTTACTACTGCGTTACAAGCAAATAAAACATTTTTATTCATTTTTACAAATTTTTATTCTTTTATAATGTCTTGAGTTAGAGTTCTTCATAATTCTAAAGAAAATATCCTTAGTCTGTATTGTGGTTTGAAAACTGTCACATGACATTTAAAAAAAGTATCGGTACTCGGTCCTAAAAAAGTGGTATCGGGATAATTTTTTATTTTTTTTTGGTGGGGGAATGGATCTTGGGTGGGAGTTCCCACACTTTTTTCCCCAGGACTTGACACCTGATACTAGCTCATTATGCCTTTGTCTTGCAGGGTTTTTTTCTTTCTGAGTTTACAACCACTTTAAAGTTTAAGGAATGGCAAATGTGTGGTTATTTCTTGGACACTATTGTAAAGAAACAGCCAGTGCCAACAAAACAGTCTTGTAGCAGTATAGATAATTAATTCATGTGGGAAATTATAATGGTGTGGGTAATGCCCGGATACGGCAAAGATGGTGGATGTGCTCCATTACTGAACAAAGATTGGGAAACACTGGGGGAGATTTGCTAAAACTGGTGCAGCTGTGCAAAGTAGCCAATCAGCTTCTAGGTTTTATTGTGAAAGCTGTAGGCCCCTTTCACACTGACTGACCGATTGGGTCTGCCTGTCAGTTTTTCAGGTGGACCCAATTGGACAATCTATTGCTCTCTGTGGAGCGGTGGATGTCAGCGGACATGTGTCCCACCGACCATCCGATCTGATCTTGTCCGCTAAAAACAGACGGGTGGGATCTGTTCTTGGATCAGATCTGATGACAGTCGGGTGAAAACGGACATGCAGTCCATTTTCATCCAACAGCCCATAGAGGAAAGCAGGATGTGTCCGTGTCTGCTCTACATCAGAGGAGTGGACACGGACCTGTCATCCGCCTGCTCAATGGGGATCAGCGGAGAGATCTCCTGCTGAGCGCGACTCCACCAGTGTGAAAGGGGCTGAACTGAACAAGCTGAATTAGAAGCTGATTGGATTCTGCGTGCACCAGTTTTAGTAAATCCCTCTACTGTTCTCATAAAACAGAACTCATTCATACAATATTTTGCTAACTATATTATTTATTATGTAACAGGAAGATTCTAGCCAAGCGGCCTGCTATTCATGACATAGTCACACAGCGTTCTCCAGCTCTCACCTCCCTGATCCCATCTCCTAAAGAGAAAGCTCGGTATTTATTCCAGCAACATGAGCTTCACCCAAAGGGCAGTGCTGGCACCATCGATGTGAACACCTGGCTGGAATCCTCTAGCGCGATCAGCACACCACGGTGAGTGTAAATGTACCGCAGCCTCGCCCTGAAAAAACTGGACCAGCTCCAAACCAACTCACACAAAGCACAATCAGTCCAAACACAGGACTATTTGTTCTGCCACACCCAGCTTCTTTTTACTTTGTTCTACACATTATTTTTTGGTTTCAACAGATCTGTTTTCTATACATTTTCCTGTTTGCCCAAATTCTACCAAATATTACTGAAAGACAAACCTTTCCAAAACGTGCTTTATAATATTCTTCAAATTTGTACTGTACTAATGCTTCAGTTTTCTAGTTAAAGCTCATATTTTGAGATATTATGAAGGTGTTGGTCATAAAGAGATGTTTGGGGTAGGGTTGTCCCGATACCACTTTTTTAGGACCGAGTACAAGTACCGATACTTTTTTTTAAGTAGTCGCCCACATATTCAGCCATGTCCCCCACAAATGCAGCCATGTCCCCCACAAATGCAGCCATGTCCCCCACAAATGCAGCCATGTTACCCATATATGCAGCCATGTCACCCATATATGCAGCCATGTCACCAATATATGCAGGCATGTCATCCCTACCTAGCCACTGCCACCCGGGGAACATCACAGCATTGATTTGAATAGCTGTAGTGTTCGCGCCCATATAGACACTCCTCCTTGCTCGGGATTGGACAGCTCACGATCACCCATCCAATCCCGAGGAAGGGGGAGTGTCTATACGGGCGGGAATACTACAGCTATTCAAATGAATGCTGTGATGTTCCCGCACGATGTTTAACCCATGCGGCGGCTGCTTTTGATGGGGCTACACGGAAAAAGTATTCTATTCTGGTATCGGGGTATTTGTGGGAGTACAAGTACTCCCGCAAATACTCGGTATCGGTCCCGATACCGATACTGGTATCGGTATCGGGACAACCCTAGTTTGGGGTATATTAAAAAACAAACATACATACTGATTGCTATGCTGCAGCATTGGTGTGCAGCAGCGTTGGCCCTAAGACCAATAACTGAGTGATCACATGACCACTGAATGCTCAGTTCTTTGTCTGCTTAGAGAGGAGACTAGTGACTGTCAGTCACTGATCTTCACTCTACTCCTCCAGCGCTCAAGGAAGCGCCGGGCAGGGAAGGGGGCAGGCGCAGTTGATTTTTCGGTTCTCATGCTGGGAGTCAGAGCCAGCTGTCAATCAGACAGCTGGGTGGATCCCAGCAATATGGTCGGGATCCTTCCAGAGCCTAGAGCAGCTCTGTCACATTACTCACATCACTATCATGTAGTTGCAGTCTAAAGCCCTGTACACACTATCAGAATGTCATACAAAAAAAATACAGCTTTTGAATCGATCGTACAATAATCTGATCATTAGTACACAGCTTTCACCGAAAAAAAAATCATCTGACACCAATTTTAATTGGGATTTTTTTATATACTGCTATCTATATTATATTTAGTGGTTTAGCCAAAAGAAGATTTGCCACTGCAGTGACTCTACCTAACTGCTTAAAGCATATTTATGGTCAAAAATTATGTTCTGACAGTGGAGTAAAGAGAGATGTCTGTTCCTAGTGATTAGGAACAGCGATCTCTCTGTACTCCCAGTAACTCCACTCCCCCCACAGTTAGAAAGCACCTCCTTAGGACACACTTAACCCCTTGATCGCCCCATAGTGTTAAGCCCTTTCCTGATAGTGTCATGTATACAGTAATCAGTTCATTTTTATAGTACTAATCGCTGTATAAATGTCAGTGGTCCCAAAAAAGTGTCCGCTCTGTCCGCCATAATGTCGCAGTCCCTCAAAAAATTGCTTAATACTGCCATTACTAGTAAAAAAAAATTATAATAATAAAAATGCCATAAATCTATCCCCTATTTTGTAGACACAATGGGCCAGATTCACAGAGCCCTTACTCCGGTCTATCTTGCGTTAGACCGGAGTACTTTCAAATTACGCGTGTCGTTTCATTAGTCTGAAGCCTCAAACCATGAAAAGACGGCTTCGGGCTTCAATCTGACTGGCTTACGTGTTCGTACGCCTTCGGATCTACGCTGCAATCATTTTGCGGCCGCTGGGTGGAGTTTCCGTAGTTTTCCGAGTCGGGGTAGGCAAATGAGCTTTTTCCGACGATCCACGAAGTTACGAGCTTCATTCGCAATCTGTTACGGCATCTGTAGTCATCTTTTTGCCGCGTAAAGTTATTCCAGCTTTTATCTGGTCTAATATTTCTAAGTATGGCCGTCGTTCCCGCGTCGAATTTCAACGTTTGTTTTTATTTTTTACGTAAGTCGTCCGGGAATAGGAATGTACGTAAACGACGCTACTCAAACAACAAATGACGTATCGACGTTTGTTTGCGCAATGCACGGCGGGAAATTTCTGAACGGAGCATGCGCAATTCGATCGCCGCGGGGACGCCTAATTTAAATGCTTCACGCCCCCTAATAGCGTATTTCGATTCCGCCGCGAGAAATACACTACACCGCCGTACGTTACGGGCAAAAATCTACATGAATTCGTCGTAGAGCCAGGTGAAATACGGCGGCGTAGTGTATCTCTGATACTCTGCGCCAATGTAATTGTATGTGAATCTGGCCCAATAACTTTTGCGCAAACCAATCAATATACGCTTATTGCAATATTTATATTTATTTTTTTACCAAAAATATTTAGAAGAATACATATTGTCCTGATTAAGAAATGTCTTTATTTTTGGGGGGGGGGGGGGATATTTATTATAACAAAAAGTAAAAAATATTGTTGTTGTTTTTCAGAAAAAAATGTGCGCAAAAAATTAAAACTGCAGAAGTGATCAAATACCACCAAAAGAAAGCTCTATTTGTGGGGGAAAAGGACATAATTTTTTTTGGGGTACAACGTTGCACGACTACGCAATTGTCAGTTAAAGCGAAGCAGTGCAGTATTGCAAAAATGGCCTGGTCATTAAGGTGGTAAATCCTTCCGGGGCTGAAGTGGTTAATTAATTTAAAAGAAAGTTTTAGCTTTAGCATAGTTGCAGTATTTTCTGTTTAGGATCAGTAGAAAACTATTTCTACTAGTTTGGAATTGCGCTTTTTCTATAACCCCCTAGACTTTTTGACAGCCTTTATAAAATAAGAAAGGAAATATTTGATGCTGACAAGGCAAAAACGTGTTGGAATATGTGCTGGAAGTCCGGTCTGAGGAATGGGTTGTGAGCGTGTCAGCAATGTTAGAACATGATATGACAAGATAGCAGCCCATCTAAGCTGATTCTGCTGCTGTGTCTCTTTAACACAGGATCGGGATACTGGGGGAACCGGTGAAACAGTTTAACCGTCACAGTCTACTGCCGATCGGTGATGAAGACGATGAAGAGCAGGAGATGCAGGAAAAGAAAAACATGGCGTCTTCTCATTCTGGTCCTCACTCTCCAACCCGCCCTGCCACTGGACGTCACAGCCTGGTCTCTAGAGCTACGACTGAGGCCGCCTACTCTGACACCGAATAACAACTATCATAGTGACCCATGTATTCATCATTTAAGGACCAGTGATTACGTGAGCGATGTTTACTGGACTGGTGGGTTAACCTAGTGTTGGCATATTATCTGCTAGACCTAAAAAATAAAAATTACAATATATACAGTATATGTAGTAATTATGGAAACTAGAGATCACCAGCAACCCACCATATGGTATTGTCGACTCAAAAAAAATTAAAATAGCGTCCTTCAGCAAAACCAAAACAGTCCATAATTGTGGTATAATGGGAATTACATGTTGGCTCATCTCCAGTACACCAATCCCACATCAGGGTTTAAGGGTTCCTGTCTGCCGCAAGGGCTGCAGGAGTTTAGCAAACTCTGCCTCACAGACACCTGTTGGCTGTTTCCGGTTCCTTTTTTAGGACTCTCCTGCAGATGGGTTAACCATTTTGGGACCAACCCTTTAGTCAGGGTTAGAGGCGCTTTCCCACCCAAGGTCCCAACCAAGGAATTACTGTTCCCGAGAGCATTGTAAATCATTCCTCTTCTCTCCAAGTGGAATACCTCGGAGCCCCTCACCCTGCATGGATGAGAGCATAAATAATGCAGCCTTCTCATGTCCCCCTTAATGTAACAAGCATTTAACCCGCACACTGCTGAGGTGATGATGTCCACTACAGCTTTTTTTGATTCATCCATCTCGGAGTTGCAAAGTTAATTTTAAAAGAGCCAATTTCCCTAAACAGCGCTCTAAAAGATATTACATGAGATAAAATCCTAAGAACAAAGAACACGGACAGAAAATGGGAGTGCTTTAAGAGCATACAAATAAAAGGTATTGGCCAGTGCATTCCAATGGGTAATACATTTTAAAAGAGCTAATAAAAATCCTGGGTGGCTAAACTCCAGCATAAAAATGCATATAAAAGTAAAGGAAAGGGCCTTCAAAAAAATACAAAGCTGAGGGGTCATTGTCTGCATTCCAACTTTACAAAGAATGCAATGAAAAATGTAAGGGTGCAATCAGGGCAGCTAAGATAGAACACGAATGGCACATAGCAGAAGGAGAGTAAAAAAAATCCCAAGAAATTCTTTATGTATATAAATAGTAAGAAAGTGAGGCCAGAAAATATTGGTCCCATTAGGGATGATGAAGGGAATATGGTTACAAAAGACGGAGAGATAGCGAAAGTTTTGAATTTATTCTTCTCCTCATGCTTCACAAGGGAAACAGAGGGATAAAGTAACCAAAACTGTAATGTTATTTTCATAGTGTGTCGCAGGAAGCACCCTCATGGCTAACAGAGGGCCGAATTAGAAATAGACTTGGAAAACTTAACATAAATAAGTCATTGGGACCAGATGGCTTACACCCGAGGGACCTTAAGGAACTCATGCCGTGTACACACGATCGTATTTTCCGTTGGAAAAACCTTAGATGTCACACAAAAGTTCTCTAAACTTTCGATCGTCAAGAACGCGGTGACGTACAACACTACGACGAGCCGAGAAAGTTAAGTTCAATGCTTCCGAGCATGCATCACATTGTTTCCGAGGATGCGTCAAAATTGCTACAGATGATCGGAATTTCCGATTTGAATTTTTTCCATTGGGAAAATTTGAGAACCAGCTCTCAAATTTTTGTTGGCGGAAATTCCGAAAGGAAAAGTCCGATGGAGCCTATGGAATTTCCGACCAAAAGCTCACATCAGACTTTTCTTGTCGGAAATTCCGACCGTGTGTACGGGGCATCAGTCATCTCACTCCCTCCCCAATCCTGAGATGAACCGACCAACATTCTCTGTACTTAAAAACACATCCAACCCTTTTTTGAAGCATTCTATTAAGTTGGTTAGAATGAACTCCGGTGGAAGTCTATTCTACATTTTCACAACTCTTACTGTAAAGAACCCTTTGTGTATATGGAGTATACATCTCTTTTCCACCAGGCACAAAGTGCTTCCGTAGTCTTTTGCAATGAACTTTAGGCTGATCTGCAGGCAAACAGCTAAATACAAAGGTCAGTCATATATCAGGGAGCTTATTTTAAGGACCGAACAGTGAAAGGAGAAGCAGGAAAGTGATGGGCTCATCTGTCTGCCATTCTGCTCTCTCCTTCTATCAGCACGGTCCTTATTATACAAGGATGCTGCAGCACAACTGCATCTGCTGCTTCTCTCTTTCCCAGTCTGATCTCTGCCATACAAGAGCTTGCAGAAGGTTGTTACCAGGTTAAAATCAGATTTTTTTACAGTGCTTGCATTAAAAAAAAAAAACATCAAAATATATTATTGAACACACAATTATGTCTTTTATTTTGAATGGATAAAACAACAAGCTTTCATTGATATGCTTAGCACTTTAATGCATATATGGAACTTCACTGAAGTGGGTCTTCATCCATTATGTTTGTGCTGTCACTCTTATACTAATGATCAGGAGCTGAGCGAACTGTCTCTCGATCACATTATTGCTGTAATATCCTGTGATTAGCTATCAGTGATCAATCACTGTGCAGCCCGCCCCTGTATTCCTTCTCCTCTTTAATGGAAAAAAATGATACGTTGTAAAATCCTTGCTAGAGGAGCAGTTTATAAACAAAAAAGAATGTGAAGAAAATAAAATGAAGCTAAAATAGCTAGATCAGGGTTACATTTAGTTCAAGGCCAGGGTCAGGCTGCGTACACACGATCAGACCGGTCCGATGAAACTGGTCTGGAGACCAGTTTCATCGGACCAATTCGATGGTGTGAACGGCCTATCGGACCGTTGTCCGTCGGACCAAAGTTTTAAAACTTGCTTTAAAATCTGACACCTGTCCATCGGACAGATTCGATAGTTAGTACGCCAAAGCATCGGACCAAAAACACGCGCATGCTCACAATCCATTCGACGCATGCTTGGAAGCATCGAACTTTCTTTTTTTCCGCACGTCGGTGTGTTCTACGTCACCGCGTTCTGGTCTGATTGGATTTTTGGTCCGATGGTGTGTACGCACATCAGACCATCAGACCACTTCAGCCTGGTCCGATGAAAACGGTCTGTCGGGCCATTCTCATCGGACCGGTCTGATCGTGTGTACGTGTGTTTTAGGTAGGATTTAATTTTTATTTTTTAAAAGCTTTTTTTTTTTTTTTGGTTTAATCAGTGTTAATTAGTGTCAGTGTGTTTTAGGTAGGATAAAAAAAGCAAAATATGCACTATTGTTTCTGACCGTGCTATGGGTACAAACTTCAAATGTGCTATCCCTGTGATTGTCAGGAAAATGAGTATTTGCTGTGGGTCGTTCTTTGGTGGTGGGTCATTGATGGTAATGGCAGGAAATATACGGGTACATTTCAAAACATTTTTTTTTAAACATATTTTTTACTATTTTGGAACAGATTTTTTTTTTTGCTAATAATACCAATTTATATATATATCCATTATCATTTACCACAAATATGGTAATGGACAAAAATGGAATGAATTGGGCTCTTTCAGCACTTAAAGTGATTGTAAGGTTTTGCGTTTTTTTCCCCTAAAATAATAAACATGTTATACTTACCTGCTCTGTGCAATAGACACACACGGCACAGCTTAGCCCAGCCCTTCACTTTGTCGTAGTTGCGATCATATGTACAGTTTTGCTAACACATGTCAAAGTTGCGAAACTGATTACATGCACTATAGTTTGTTTTACATTTGTCATGGAGGGGTTAATAGACCCAAGTACTTGAAGCACGTGATGTACAACGTTAGACTTTACATACACTGAGTGTTTATACAAATTCCTTTAGCACTCAAAGCAAAAAAAGGTGCGCCCCCAGTTAGCTGTGAAATACTTGAGCAGTATAGGTTGCAGACCCCCCCCCCCCCTTTTCCCCTCCTTCTGCTAAAACGACCAGTGCGACAGTAAAAAGCCTGCTCTAAAAATGGTTGTGCTAATGAAATTTTTATTAAAAAAAACATTATCCTACACAAGCCATCATCTTTTTAACAAACAGCAGTAATATTGCACATAGAACACTAGAGGGAGCATCAAATACAAGTATGTACTGCTTGTTGTGTTGTGAGGACATCTAGTGGTAAACAATGAGTATGGTAATGCTGCTAGTGGCAGGACATTTATAGTCACTTATTTATAGGGTTGTCCCGATACCACTTTTTTAGGAGCGAGTACTTTTTTCCCACAAATAGAGCTTTCTTTTGGTAGTATTTGATCACCTCTGCAGTTTTTATTTGTTGTGCTATAAACAAAAAAAAAACAGTGTCAATTTTGAAAAAAAAAAAATATTTTTTACTTTCTGCTATAAAACATAGTCAACAATTTTTTTAAAAAAAATCTAATATTTTTCATGAATTTACGCCAATATGTATTCTGCTACATATTTTTGGTAAAAAATCTCATTTGTCATATATTGATTGGTTTGTAGAAAAGTTATCTCGTCTACAAACTATGGCCCAGATTCAGAGAGTGCAAGGCGCACATTACGCCGCCGTAGCGCAAACGCTGTACGCCACGTCAACGTAGCGCGGAGAGGTAAGCATTGCATTCAGCAAGCTATTGCCCCCAACGCTGCGTCAGCGCGGCATGGGTTTCGAAGGCGCAGGCCGGCGTAGGTGGAAGTGGGCATGACCCCGTGCAAATCATGGTCCGAGCATGGTGCAGTGTTTTATGCCCGGCGTATCACGAACTATGCATGCGCCGTGACGTTACTGTGACGTGGATGCATGCACAGCACCCTTATGCGCCTGCTCACAACCACGCCGGCACAACTGCCTAAGCTACGCCAGATCACCACGTAGGCCGTAAACTTAACGTACGCCCAGCCAGACACACGTCCAACGCACAATACGCCGGCTTGTGTTTCCTGGTGCAGACCTTTGCATGTCTGTTGCCGGGTTGCACCTCATCTATGGGGAATAACTTTACACGGGACGTACAACTTACGCGCACCTCGCGTAGTCTGGGTCGGGCGCACTCGCATTCGTGAATCGCCGTATTTCCCTCATTTGCATGTTTGAATGCCTAATCAATGGGAGCAGAAACATGTGTCCAGCCCATATGTGCGCCCGCGCTACGCCAGCGTGTGCAAGCTACGTCGACGTAGGGTGGCCAGTTTTTAGGCGTATGTTGGTTTGTGGGTCTGGAGCACACATACGCCGACGCACATTTGCACTTACGTCGCCGTAATGTGCTATATGTCGGCGTAAGTGCTTTGTGAATCTGAGCCTATGTGATATTTTTTGGGCTTTCCTATTTATACATTTTTAATAGTAATGGCGGCTATCAGCAATTTTTAGCGTGACTACAACATTGCGGCGGACAAATTGGATAAACAGTGCAATTTTTGGGGGACCAGTGACACTATTACAGTGATCACTGTATAAATGAAACTGACAGGAAAGGGGTTAACATCAGGGCACTCAAAGGGTTAAGTGTGCTCCTAGGGAATACTTTCTAACTTTGTGGAGGTTGTATTCATTAGAGCAAGAGAGAGATCTTATGTTCCTGATTAACAGGAACATAAGATCTCTCTCTTCCTCTGTGACAGAATGACTGTCTGCCTTGTTTACATAGGCAGACCGCTGTTCTGCCTCTCCAGCAAACGTTCACAGGTTGCCGGTTGGCCATCGCGGTTAATTGGCTTCCACTGTGTCCAATCACAGCGGGTATCCGATTGTGCATGAACGCACACCAGACCCGGATGTCAAAACAATGTACAGGTACGTTGTTTTGCGCAGCCGGGCCGCCCTGCCGCAATATATGTGGGGTGGGCGGTCCGGAAGCGGTTAAAGTAGAATTAGAGGCACATTTCTTCCCCATTTTGGATAGAGTATAGCCCCCTGTTAGTTTCTTGCCATCTGTGTCCCACTTGGGAGATTTCTCTTCACTTCTTGTCTAACATCCAAAACAGTAATTGAAAGCTAATCCCTAACTGATTGGTGACTGACAGTCACCAGATCTCTGCTCACGGTGTGGCAGGCGCAGCACTATGAAGTGCCTCATGCACTGTGGCATTAGAAGAATTGTGATATCTCTGACTTTTCAATCCAACAAGACTGTCTATTACTCTGAAATTCCTCTATTGCCGTTCTATGGAAGCAGTAGGTTTAAAGAGCAACCCAAATGCTTAAAATAACTTCTTTATTAACTTCACTTTTCTTCATATAAGATACTGCTGCTTTGCAGCAGACAGTCCATGTACAAAAACACGTGATGAATAAGTATAACAGAAAATGGTGGTTCAAATATTCAATCTTGTCATTTAACATAAGATGGTGGATATTTTTCTTTCTTCAGTATTTACTCTCTCTCTCTCTCTCTCTCTCTCTCTCTCTCTCTCTCTCTCTCTCTCTGTAAGTTATCAAAGCATTCTCTGATTTCTCTGAAGGGTATAACACTTTTGCAGGGTTAGCTTAGTTTGGTTTGATATGGTTCGGGTTTGATATGGTTCGGGTTTGAAGGTTTGGGTTTGCAGGTTTGGGTTTGCAGGGTTAGCTTAGTTTGGTTTGATATGGTTCGGGTTTGATATGGTTCGGGTTTGAAGGTTTGGGTTTGCAGGTTTGGGTTTGCAGGGTTAGCTTAGTTTGGTTTGATATGGTTCGGGTTTGAAGGTTTGGGTTTGATATGGTTCGGGTTTGATGAGTGATGAGTGATTCAGGTTTGGTGGAACAACAAGTGAACACACAGCTAGATCAGTATACAGTTCTAATCACACTATTTACAATAAGAACATATATATAACTGTATAATTACCTAATTTTGCCCTCTGGCTTCCATAAGAACTGCTCTCTGTATGTCTCTGTGTGTCTCTGTCTTCATGTGGTTCTGTCTCTGTGGAAGAATCTAGCAGAGCACATGTACAGCACTAGGAACCTCCCAGACAGAATGGATGCAAAGCTGGCTGTGACTGGTCAAGACTCTGCTCAATATGAGATTGGCTGTGATTGGGCCAGGGCCTCTGATGAGTCACAAAAGCTTAACTCTATGCTTGCTGGTATAAATTAAACTGTGAATTGCTTTGCTTACCTCCTGCCCCCATACAAACAATGACTCTTAAAGGCATATTTTTTCTTTTGCTTCTGTGAACACAACATACAACTGTTATATAACATCCAAGCATAAAATCACAGTGAATAACTCTGCCTTTGTCTCTCATATATAAACACGTGCTCTACATTAGGTTCTTAGCAGGTTTAGCTGTATATACATGCAAGTTATATTAGCTACCTAGGACAGGTTCTAGCTGGCCAGCTACACACAGACCTGTGAGATCCGAGTGATCGGTGGAGTTTGATCGCTCGGTTCTCAGTGTTAGAGCTGGCTGGGGGACAGATGCAGCATCGAAACAATGCTGCATCCACCTAGGTAAGTATGATTCAAGAAAAATTACAAATCCCATACTTCTCTTTTAAGAGGAGTCAGAAGACTTGCCACAGTTCAAAAAATATTAAACCCTCTCTCCTTTCTATTGTTTGGTGGTCTGTATGAATGAGATAAAGCAAAACTCTTAAGCCCCTCCAATAGCACATTCTAGCTGTAATTCCTCAACACAAGGGGCAGATCTTGTATAAAGCAAAAGGTTTGCCTAATGCCACATGGGATCTAAATGCGGTCCTGACTCAATATTTGCCAATTGTGATACACTTTTCCAATTTTGTGCCCTCTCATGTCTAACTGGTCATTTACAGCTAAATTCGGCAAGAGATTTGCAGATATGATGGCGTGCAGGGCAGTAAGTAGGGTTTTATCATTTAGGAAACATGAAACCATGAAACCCTCTTCCCTTTTTCATATTTAGTGACTTGTGTAATTAAGAAGTATGTGCACCAGACCACATCCTGTCATACAATAGACTAGTGTTTCTCAACCTTATTTCAGCCAAGGCACCCTTTAAGAATTGTGGACAGTCTCGAGGCACCCCAAAAATATTCTAATAGCTTTACATAATGCAGAAATATCCACATTTTTATTATTTAATCTCCCCTTTTTTTTCGCCCTTAATACTAGGTTGTCACTATTTTTCTGGATAGGTTGTTCTGTAAATGTTATTTTACCTTTATCTATATTTTCTCCCCCCCCCCCCCTTTCTTTCTACTATCTCTGTATATCTCCATATAGCTAAAACTTGATTTGGGATGTTTACAGGTGGGTAGCTTAGTGGAGGATACATGGGGTCTGGGTAAGGACATGCAGTGGATACAGTGGCGTAACCAGAGTTATGGGCGCCCGGGGCAGAATAACTCTATAATAACGCTAGGTAGCCAATTATTTTTTTAGATTCTCGTCAGGTTTTTATAGCGTCAGGTACCCCCATATATTTTCTAATAAAGGTTTTAACCCCCTGATTGCCCCCTAGAGTGAACCCTTTCACCAGTGATCACTGTATAAGTGTCAGTGGTGACACTGGTTAGCCAGTTAGTTATTTAGGTTCCCCGTCAGGTTTTTATATAGCGTCAGGTACCCCCATATATTACCTAATAAAGGTTTTAACCCCCTGATTGCCCCCTAGTTAACCCTTTCACCAATGATCACCGTATACGTGTTACGGATGACGCTGGTTGATTAGTTTGCTTTTTATAGCATCAGGGCACCCGCCGTATATAAAACCCAATGAAGTTTTAACCCCCTGATCACCCGATGGGTGATATCAATAAAATTTTAGCACCAGTCAGGGTCTGCGTCGCCCCAGGCAGCGTCAGGTTAGTGCCAGTAACGCGTGCACCCACATGCAAAGCATACACCTCCCTTAGTGGTATAGTATCTGAACAGATCAATATCTGATCTGATCAGATCTATACTAGCATACCTAGCAGTTTAGGGTTCCCAAAAACGCATTAGCGGGATAAGCCCAGATACCCGCTAGCACCTGCGTTTTGCCCCTCCGCCCAGCCCAGCCCACCTAAGTGCAGTATCGATTGATCACTGTCACTTACAAAACACAACACACATAACTGCAGCGTTCGCAGAGACAGACCTGATCCCTGCATTCGCTAACATTTTTTTTTGTAGCATTTTCTACATTTGCTGACAGGTCAGGTGCTTTTTTACCTGTGAATCCTTACTAGTGTACCACTTAAATGTAGAGCCCAGAATGGCAAAGCGAATGTACACTAGTAAAGAGGCCTACAAGTTTCGAAGTTGCGGACATATTGGTCCACATGACCATATGCCCGTGTTCTCTGCTTCCATGACCAGGAAACGATACGAGGTGATCTTGCGGTTCTTGCATTTTAACAACAGTGAACTTTGTTGTCCACCTGGAGACCCTGAATACGACCGGCTCTACAAAATTCGGCCCCTCATAAACCACTTCAACGCCTTGTATACTCCCCATCAAGTTATCTGCGTTAATGAGTCCCTAATTGAATTTTCTGTCCGCTTGTCATTCAAACAGTACAGTGTGCTAGATACGGGGTCAAGCTCTATAAGCTCTGTGACAGGGCAACAGGCTATACATGAAGCTTTATGGTTTATGAGGAAAAATATAGTCAGGTAGAGCTGGAGGACTGCCCAGATTACATAGGGAGCGCTGGTAAGATTGTGTGGGACTTGGTGTCACCCTTATTCGGAAACTGGTACCACTTATACGTGGACAATTATTACCACTTTTTGTTCACTTGTTTGATCATCAGATTGGAGCATGTGGCACCGTGCAACCTAATCGCCGGGGCTTTCCCCAGCGGCTTGTAGATTGCCGTCTTAGGCTGGGGGGAGAGAGCCTGCTCAAGGTGTAATAATTTGCTCGCTGTGAAGTGGTGGAACAATAAAAATGTTTTCGTTCTTACCACCCTTCACGCAGACACAACAATACAAATTCGTACGGCGGCTGGTGTTGTGGAGAAACCCCTCTGTGTCCATGAATATAACCAAAATATGGGAGCGGTGGACCTCAACGACCAGTTGATGGCGCTGTATCATATTGCCCATAAGGTGAGACGCTGCTACAAAAAAGTGTCTCTATATTTATTTTAATTGGCTTTGCTGAACGCTCATGTCATATACAAAGCTTCAGGACAGAATGGATCCTTCCTTCAATTCCAGGATGAGATCATCTTAGAACTCCTGTATCCAGGCGGTTCCGCACCTCACCTTTCCCAACCAAATGCAGTAAACCGACTGCATGAGAGGCATTTTCCTTTTGTCCTCGAGAGTACCCCTACCCAACGAGCCCCCCAAAGAAAATGTTGTGTCTGTAGAAAGCGCGGATAGAGGCGTGACACCCGTTATTGTCCACTCTGTCCTGACAATCCTGGTCTTTGCATTGGGAAATGTTTGGAACGCTACCACACACAAGTGAAGTTTTAGGGTAAAGGCTAGGACACACTTACACAGGGTCTCCCAAGATGCCATGGCATTTTGAGAGACCCAAACCTGGAACTGAAAAGTTGAACAGTTACAGTTACAAAAACAGGTTAAAGAAAAATAAAAAAGTAAAAAATAAAAAAACACACAAAAAAATAGTTGTCGTTTTATTGTTCTCTCCCTCTCTATTCTCTCTCTATTGTTCTTCTCTTTTTTACTGTATTCTATTCTGCAATGTTTTATTGTTATTATGTTTTATGATGCTTGCTTTTTAGGTATGTAATTTACTTTACTGTTTTCAGGTACGCCATTCAGCTGTTGCATGGATTTATTTATCTTGACAGCAACATCATTTGCTCCCACGATACCGTGACTCCAACGCTGTAGGAGGAGATTTCACCACCACAGTTAAAAAAAAGAGCATATATGCCGAAGCATGGGGGCATTAAGGGCAGAGGAGCGATTTTCCTACTAAAAGTGCGACCATGTGTACAAGGCATAACTTTTTTGCGGGAGGATGCCCCCATGCTTCGGCATATATATATTTTAGGCACAGGTTGCGTTATAAAATATAAAATAATTTTGTAGCGCTACCCCCGGAGGAGCCGCTGGGTAAATACTGGGATTGGCACACCAAGCTACCCTGGTGGTGTCTAGGGGTGAAATAATAGTAGTGGAGCAGTGAGCGAATGTCCAAACAGTCAATAAAGTTTCTTTCAATGCCTTTTTATTTTTGCAGCCAACAAGGCAAACATAATCTTCAGTTTAAAGGAGTTGTAAAGGAAAACATTTTTTTTGCTGAAATGACTGTTTACAGCATGGGTCTTCAAACTACGGCCCTCCAGTTGTTCAGGAACTACAATTCCCATAATGCCTAGTCATGTCTGTGAATGTCAGTGTGTTACAATGCCTCATGGGATGTGTAGTTCTACAACATCTGGAGGGCCGTAGTTTGAGGATCCCTGGTTTACAGGGTATAGAGACATAATAGTTAACTGATTCCTTTTAAAAATGATTAAAAATAGATAAAAATCAATCATATAATGTGCCTGCAGTTTCAGTTTAGTTTTTCATCTAGTTTCATGCTTCTGTGAAGTACAGAGACACAGAGCCAATACAGGGCAGTGTTTGTGTTTAAAATGGAACTGATTGGTTCTGAGGGGTTTTAGACACACAGTAATCACACCTCCTTGATCAGAGACCACAGAGAGAAGCTCACATGACTTTTTTCATAAGGAAACAGACAAGCAGGAAGTGTGGAGATCAAAGAAGTATTACAGCAACTTCAAAGCAAAAACGAACAATGAGGACATGAAACCAGGATTGCAGTAAGGTAAAGGAAGCTATTTAGCTAAAAAAAAAATCCTTTAGTGACCCTTTAAGGAAAGGAAAAGGAAAGGAAAGCTGATGAAGGAAAGATAAGAGAACCTTGTGGTATCAGGCCTGGATGTGAACAGGGCAGGCCTGCCCTCTACAATAGCAATAGTTGAACTCGTCGCCACTCCCGAATGGAGTGGGTAAAGTGCCTGCCCACGGACAGGTCCCCCACACTAACCTGGCAGCCGAGGTGTCACTTCGGATCGCTGGGAGGAACAGATCTCTCTATCTCAGATCTGACTATAGGGCCTTTGCAACCGGCCAATTGATTCAGTAAATTAGATGGGTGAACAGACCGAATCCTCCCAGTAGCTTTTCTTTAGCATCGGTCACTGGTTGTCAGCATCCGGTCACCAGATCCCCGATTGGTTCAATCAAGCCTTGTTGAACGACCTGCCTCCGGGTCCTCCTCAAACCGATCCCCCAATCGTACGGCACCCAGCCTGGGATCTCCTCAAAAGAACTGGGAACCCAGTAGAGCACTGGGGTCATCTTTGACCTCCGATTGAGGTCCAGCATAGCCTGTGAGTTTGGCCAGGTTGGCCACGCTGGCGGGGTCCATGGATGCGCGCACCCTGAAGGTGGATGCCGCACCTGGAACCGGGACCCCTCAGAACTGCCTTGAGCTCATGACACCTGTCCAGATATATCCCTCCCCAGCATGCCCCGTGGGGAAAAACTCCTCCAATTGGCTGACGGGGAAGCTTGCTCTGTCAGAACCCCCCTCTGCCGCCAACTGCGGACCAGGGATGATACCACATCCCCAGAACGCAGACTGGCCCAAAGGACACTTCTGAAACAACAGAGGTCACCATCCAGAAACAATTGTGTGAATGGGAGCAAGGTAACTGCATGCGCAGTGTAAAAAAAGCGTAGTTTGCGTCAGGTCATTCATAATTATACTAAACCACGCCCCCCACTAGAAAATTTGAATTACACCCGCGTACGCTGGCCCAATTACGCTACGCCGCCGTAAGCTACAGCGGCATTTCATTGAGGATTCGTAATACGCCGCTGTGGCTTACAGCAGCGTGGTGTAAATGGGATACGCCGCGCGGGCGTCCCATCTTTGTGGATCTGGCCCTATAACTTTTGCGAAAACCAATAAATATACACTTATTGCGATTTTTTTTTTTACTAAAGACATGTGGCTGAATACATTTTGTCCTAAATGTATGACTAAAATTGAGTTTATTCGATTTTTCTTATAACAAAAATATAATTTTCTTTCAACATTTTCAGTCTTTTTCCATTTATATCGCCAAAAATAAAAATCGCAGAGGCAATCAAATACCATCAAAAGAAAGCTCTATTTGTGGGAAGGAAGGACGCAAATTTTGTTTCGGTACAACATTGCATGACCGCGCAATTACCAGTAAAAGCAGCGCAGTGCCAAATTGTAAAAACACCTCGGATCCTTAACCTGCATATTGGTCTGGGTCTTAAGTGGTTAAGTACCCCTCCCCAGCATGCACAGCGAGGCAACCACTTCCACTGATTCACTGCCGAGGGGGACACCCAATACATCCTGACTTTGTTGCTGCCACCCTTGGCCTGGAGTGATAACGACACCCCAGGCGAACAATGGTGGGAACTCCAAGCACAGCCATGGCTGAAACAGAGGCTAAATGTTGTCATTAATCATCAGTCTGGGCCAAATTACAGCTCATACCCCACTAAATTTAAAGCAGCGCCTGTTCAACAGGAGCAGGCCCTAGGGTTCCCACGTGTCCCAGATTGCCCGGGACTGTCCTGCAATTGACATGTCTGTCCCAGGTCCCGGGCACCTTCATTCTGGGACAATACAATGTCCCGGAATGAAATCGAGAGCACAGCCACCCCCTACTAACTAATTACCTTTCCGGAACTGGTTGCTAGGGCCAACACTGCCTGGCATCTTGCAACCAGTGACAGTTGACTCTCCCCGCCCACCTCGGCACCTCCTACTTTTCTGTCACCCAGCGGCAAGCAGCAGGGACTAGTGTGATCTTCACTCTCCAGATACGCGTGGTTACGCCACTCCTTTCCTTCTACGCACGTGGCTTATACAGAGGGAGTGACAGCAGCACTGCATCTGGTGGCAAGTGGCACATTCACCTGACAAAAATAACCTGTTACCAAATTCCCCATCAACGCCGAGATTACATTTCTCCCCCTCTCTCACCTTGGGAAGGTGAGAGCAGGGATGTGTCCCTGAATGGCAGTTTGGAAATGTGGTCACCCTAGCAGGCCCGCTACATATGCTTTCACATGTGACTACTGCAGACTGCTCACTAAATGTGATTGACTATGTATTGTTAAGTGACTCTGGAATGTATGTCAATGTGACTGTTGAATTCAGTAAAGTGCAGCAATTCTACTCCTATGTGTGGACATTCCCTTCTTGGGATATAAAGGTCAATGACTAAGAATGGTGTGTGGAGGCTTCTGGGACAGAGTAGGGCACAATATGCTGGATTTGGCCTCAGCATGAGGGGCGGTGTTCTAGCAGGACAGGAGCGGGTGGAGCAAATTGTGCTCAGCGCCAAATCTAGCCAACCACAAAGCCCTTCTTACCAAATTGGGTAAGAAGGTTTACTTACCTGATCCTCCGCTACCCCCATTCTCCCCCATTCTGCTAGTCTGGTCCCTGCAGTCTCTTCTCCATTGCACTCTGGCAGTCTAAGGTCCTCTGACATCATCAAGACTGATGTAGGGACTATCGTTGCATGAAACATGAGGATGCTGAGGAACCTTCTACTGATAGAGCATAGGGGAGCGTTGTCTGCTGGGGGGGGGGGGGGGGGGGTGGATCAGGGAACTAAAACTGCTTTTTACAACCTGTGGATGGGAGCAAAAATTGAACCCATTCAATGTCAATGCAGCCCCACTGCAAGGGGGACTTTTACCTTTCCTAAAGTTAGATTCTGAAATGGTATTCAACCCCAAACCAAAAATGTTATATTGTGCAGATTACAAATCATTAGATGTAGTGGCTGCATTCCTTTTAATTTTTGTTTTTCTCCCCCTGTTTTCTCATGGTGATCTGGCCGGAAACACACCTCCTGTATTAGAGTACCCCCACTCTGGATGAAGGAGAACAGGGGGCATGACAGACAGCAGCATACTCAGTCTGGGGGAAGGGGAGTGTTAGATGTACTAGCAGATTTAGGCACACTAACAAATTGAAGCCAAACTCCAGATAATACTTTTCAAGCAGTTCCAACAGTTTTTTTCCCTTTTGGGTTTATATAAATAAAAGATGACCATTGTTATTTTTAAAAGCAACAGACTTACTGGCAACGCCGTCTTAATGGCATCATGGGCCCCTGGGCAAAGTAATGCTCTGGGGCCCCTACAATGGAGACAGTGCAGGTAAACAGAAATCCAGTAGGTAGGAGGTAGGGGATATCTAGGATGTAGAGGGGTCAGAGTGCTGGGGAGATATCTGGGATGTAAAGGGGCAGCCCGGGCTCAAGGACCAGCTGCTTTGGGGAAAGGGCAGGGGCTCCCCATGCAGCTGGGGCCCCTGGGCAGTGCCCAGGTGTGCCCTCTCATTAAGACAGCCCTGCTTACTGGCAGGAGCACCAGATGAAAAATGCAAGCAACTGGCTAGTCGCGCTTACGTGCCATTATTAGTTAAAGGATCACTAAAGGAATTTTTTTTTTAGCTAAATAGCTTCCTTTACCTTACTGCAGTACTGGTTTCATGTCCTTATTGTTCGTTTTTGCTTTGAAGTTGATGTAATCCTGCTCTGATCTCCACACTTCCTGCTTGTCTGTTTCCTTATAACCACAGTGCTGGGAGCTTTCTCACGGTGGTCTAAGCTGTCATTACCGTGTGTTTAAAACTTCCCAGAACCAATCAGATTCATTTTAAAAACAAAACACTGCCCTGGATTTGTTTGTTTTTGTTCTGTGTGTCTATTTCTACTTTGCAGAAACATGAAGCCTGTTCAAAAGTGAAACTAACCTGCAGGCACATTATATGATTGATTTTTATCTATTTTTAATCATTTTGAAAAGGAATCAGTTAACTTTTATGTCTCTATACCCTGTAAACAGTCATTTCATCAAAAAAATGTTTTTCCTTTAGTGACCCTTTAACTGCTCGCCGACCATATACTGTACATACACGGCGGCAAGATGGCTCTCCTGCGCAGGATCACGTAGCTAGTACGTGATCCTGCAATTCCAGGTCTGATGCCCGCATGCCTGCCGCTGGCGTCCTTCTTCTGCTGTGATTAGACACAGCGGTGCTGATTTGAGGGTACTACGGACTCAATGTCTGCTGGTACCTGCAGGATGTTAGACAGAGAGCCAGAGCGGCGATCTGTGTATGTAAGCAAGGCAGATTGTCGTTTTGTCTGGAGGGAAGGTACTGATCCTGTGTCTCTGCAAAGCAGGAACATCGATCAATGCTTTCCCATGGTAAAAGCACCTCCCCTACAGTGAGAAAACACTGGCTAGGCAACCCTTTGATCACCCCTGATGTTAACCCCTTCCCAGCCAGTGTCATTAGTACAATGACAGTGCATATTAGGAGCACTGATAAGTGTATTAGTGTCACTGGTCCCCAAAAAGTGTCACTTAGTGTCAGATTTGTCTGCCGCAATATCGCAGTCCCACTAAAAGTCGCTGATCATCGCCATTGCTAGTAAAAAAATAATAAATTCCATAAATACTGTATATCCCATAGTTTGTAGACTATAACTTTTGTACAAACCAATCAATATAAGCTTATTGGAATTTATTTTTCCCAAAATATGTAGCAGAATATATAATAGCCTAAATTTATGAAGAAATTTCAGTTTTTATTAGATACAGTATGTGTTTTTTTTTTTTTATTGTCGCCCTTTTTTTGTTTATAGTGTAAAAAATAAAAACTGCAGAGGTAATCAAATACCCCCAAATAAAGCTCTATTTTTAGGGGGAAAAAGGCATGAATTTTCTTTGAGTACAGCGTCGGAGACCGCGCAATTGTCAGTTAAAGTAACGCAGTGCCGTATTGCAAAAAATGGCCTGGTCACGAAGGGGGGTAAACGTTCCGGAGGTCAAGTGGTTATTGGAATCCCACATGCATCTGGCAAATGTGCAACAAATGTGACAAAATGCGCAGTAAAAAAAACGCCAGGAAATGTCCTGGAGCTTCTGTTGGCGCGTTTGTTTTTCATAGGGCAGCCCATTCAAATGAATAGACTGTCACATGAAGAAAGTGCATTAAAAAGGCATGACAAGTGAGGTGCGGCGGTGTTCATGGGGCTGATAAAAAGGTGAAAACCAATGTTTTATACTAATTGTTTATTTGGTCACCTCAAAAAACAATGATCACCTCATTATATAAGAGTAGTACTGATAAATGAACACTAGATGGCGAGCGAGAAAAGCCATTGTAGATGGCGGTGCTGAGGGGGACATCTAGTGGCCATTATAATACCCGTGAGAACTTTCTGAATTGAGCGGTAAAATCTCGCGAGAAGTGGAGCGGGAAGTGGCCTGCAGCGCCGCCTTGTGTAGGCCCGGATCGAAGCCGGCTGCTGGCTTCTGTAGCGGTGCCGGTTCTCTCCTCAGCACACGTGTTGTTCGTAGCCGGCAGGATGAGTAGCCGGGTGTGTAAGAATTGCGGCTGTACGGACATTGATGTGGACGCGGCCCGGGGAGATGCGGTGTGTACGGGGTGCGGGTCGGTCCTGGAGGACAATATCATTGTATCCGAGGTGCAGTTCGTGGAGAGCGCCGGAGGAGGGTCGTCCGCTGTGGGGCAGTTCGTGTCTTCCGAGTGTGAGTGACTGGAGGGGGGGATACATTATATACAGGGGGTGCAGGGACTGGTGACATGGGAGGGTGCCCGGGGTACAGGGGCTGGTGACAGGGGAGGGTGCCCGGGGAGCAGGGGCTGGTGACAGGGGAGGGTGCCCGGGGTGAGGGGTGTGACAGGGGAGTGCCCGGGGAGAGGGGCTGGTGACAGGGGAGGGGCCCGGGGGAGGGGCTGGTACATGGGAGGGTGCCGGGGAGCAGGGGCTGGTGACAGGGGAGGGTGCCCGGGGACAGGGGGGTGCATGGGAGGGTGCCTGGTGACATGGGAGGGTGCCTGGGGTACAGGGGCTGGTACAGGGGAGGGTGCCCGGGGGCAGGGGCTGGTGACAGGGGAGGGTGCCTGGTGACATGGGAGGGTGGGGAGCAGGGGCTGACAGGGGAGGGTGCCCAGGGACAGGGGCTGGTGACATGGGAGGGTGCCCTGGGGTGCAGGGGCTGACAGGGGAGGGTGCCCAGGGAGCAAGGGGGTGACATGGGAGGGTGCTGGGGTGCAGGGACTAGTGACATGGGAGGGTGCCCGGGGCAGGGGCTGACAGGGGAGGGGTGACAGGGGCTGGGAGGGTGCCCGGGGAGCAGGGGCTGACAGGGGAGGGTGCCCGGGGACAGGGGCTGGTGGGAGGGTGCCCGGGGAGCAGGGGCTGGTGACATGAGAGGGTGCCCGGGGAGCAGGGGCTGGTGCAGGGAGGGTGCCCGGGGTGCAGGAAGTGACATGGAAAGGGTGCCTGGGGGAGGGTGCCATGGGAGGGTGGGTGTACAGGGGCTGGTGACAGGGGAGGGTGCCCGGGGTGCAGGGGCTGGTGAGGGTGCCCGGGGAGGGGCTGGTGCAGGGGAGGGTGCCCGGGGTGCAGGGGCTGGTGACAGGGGAGGGTGACCGGGGTGCAGGGGCTGGTGACAGGGGAGGGTGGGGAGGGGCTGGTGCAGGGGAGGGTGCCCAGGGAGCAGGGGGGTGACATGGGAGGGTGCTGGGGTGCAGGGACTAGTGACATGGGAGGGTGCCTGGGGTACGGGGTGACAGGGGAGGGGTGCAGGGGCTGGTGACATGGGAGGGTGCCCGGGGTGCAGGGGCTGGTGTGGGAGGGTGCCCGGGGAGCAGGGGCTGGTGACAGGGGAGGGTGCCCGGGGAGGGGCTGGTGCAGGGGCTGACAGGGGAGGGTGCCCAGGGACAGGGCTGGTGACATGGGAGGGTGCCTGGGGTGCAGGGCTAGTGACATGGGAGGGTGCCCGGGGTACAGGGGCTGGTGACAGGGGAGGGTGCCTGGGGAGCAGGGGCTGGTGACAGGGGAGGGTGCCTGGGGAGCAGGGGCTGGTGACAGGGGAGGGTGCCCGGGGAGCAGGGGCTGGTGACATGTGAGGGTGCCCGGGGAGCAGGGGCTGGTGACATGAGAGGGTGCCCGGGGTGCAGGGGACTAGTGACATGGGAGGGTGCCCAGGGGGGGATACAGGGGCTGGTGACAGGGGAGGGTGCAGGGGCTGGTGACAGGGGAGGGTGCCCGGGGTGCAGGGGCTGGTGACAGGGGAGGGGAGGTGCCCGGGGTGCCTGGTGACAGGGGAGGGTGCCCGGGGTGCAGGGGCTGGTGACAGGGGAGGGTGCCCAGGAGCAGGGGACCGGGGTGCATGGGAGGGTGCTGGTGACAGGGGAGGGTGCCCAGGGAGCAGGGGCTGGTGACAGGGGAGGGTGCCCAGGGAGCAGGGGCTGGTGGGAGGGTGCCCTAGTGGGGAGCAGGGGCTGGTGACAGGGGAGGGTGCCCGGGGAGCAGGGGCTGGTGACAGGGGAGGGTGCCCGGGGAGCAGGGGCTGGTGACATGGGAGGGTGCCCGGGGAGCAGGGGCTGGTGACATGGGAGGGTGCCCGGGGAGCAGGGGCTGGTGACATGGGAGGGTGCCCGGGGAGCAGGGGCTGGTGACATGGAAGGGTGCCCGGGGTGCAGGGACTAGTGACATGGGAGGGTGCCTGGGGTACAGGGGCTGGTGACATGGGAGGGTGCCCGGGGTACAGGGGCTGGTGACAGGGGAGGGTGCCCAGGGGGGTGCAGGGGCTGGTGACAGGGGACAGGGGAGGGGAGGGTGCCCGGGGTGCAGGGGCTGGTGACAGGGGAGGGTGCCCGGGGTGCAGGGGCTGGTGACAGGGGAGGGTGCCCGGGGAGCAGGGGCTGGTGACAGGGGAGGGTGCCCAGGGAGCAGGGGCTGGTGACATGGGAGGGTGCCTGGGGTGCAGGGACTAGTGACATGGGAGGGTGCCGGGGTACAGGGGCTGGTGACAGGGGAGGGTGCCCGGGGAGCAGGGGCTGGTGACAGGGGAGGGTGCCTGGGTGCAGGCACTAGTGACATGGGAGGGTGCCCAGGGTACAGGGGCTGGTGACAGGGGAGGGTGCCCGGAGAGCAGGGGCTGGTGACATGGGAGGGTGCCCGGGGTGCAGGGGCTGGTGACATGGGAGGGTGCCCGGGGAGCAGGGGCTGGTGACAGGGGAGGGTGCCTGGGGAGCAGGGGCTGGTGACAGGGGAGGGTGCCCGGGGAGCAGGGGAGCAGGGGCTGGTGACATGGGAGGGTGCCCGGGGAGCAGGGCTGGTGACATGGGAGGGTGCCCGGGGAGCAGGGGCTGGTGACATGGGGGTGTGCCCGGGGACAGGGTGACTGCCCGGGGTGGGGACAGTGACATGGGAGGGTGGGGTACAGGGGCTGGTGACATGGAGGGTGCCCGGGGTACAGGGGCTGGTGCCCGGGGACAGGGGCTGGTGACAGGGGAGGGTGCCCGGGGTGCAGGGGCTGGTGACAGGGGAGGGTGCCCGGGGTGCAGGGGCTGGTGACAGGGGAGGGTGCCCGGGGTGCAGGGGCTGGTGACGGGGTGCAGGGGCTGGTGACAGGGGAGGGTGCCCAGGGAGCAGGGGCTGGTGACATGGGAGGGTGCCCGGGGTGCAGGCACTAGTGACATGGGAGGGTGCCCGGGGTACAGGGGCTGGTGACAGGGTGCCCGGGGGAGGGGGGTGCATGGGAGGGTGCCTGAGGTGCAGGAGTGACAGGGGCTGGTGACATGGGAGGGGGGTGCCTGGGGGGGGGGGGTGGGGAGGGTGCCCGGGGTGCAGGAGCTGGGACAGGGGAGGGTGCCCGGGGGGCAGGGGCTGGTGTGGGAGGGTGCCTGGGGTGCAGCTGGTGGGAGGGTGCCCGGGGTACAGGGGCTGGTGACAGGGGAGAGGGTGCCCGGGGAGCAGGGGCTGGTGACAGGGGAGGGTGCCTGGGGTGGGGAGCAGGGGCAGGGACTGGTGACAGGGAGGGTGCCCGGTGCAGGGGCTGGTGACATGTGAGGGTGCCCGGGGAGCAGGGGTGAGAGGGTGCAGGGGCTGGGGGGGAAGGTGCCCGGGGTGCAGGGTGCTGGGGTGCAGGGACAGTGACATGGGAGGGTGGGTGCAGGGGCTGTGACAGGGGAGGGTGCCCGGGGTGCAGGGGCTGACAGGGGAGGGTGCCCAGGGAGCAGGGGAAGGGGCTGGTGCCCGGGGTGACAGGGGAGGGTGCTGGGGTGCATGGGAGGGTGCCGGGGTGCAGGGGGTGACATGACAGGGGAGGGTGCCTGGGGCAGGGGCTGGTGACAGGGGAGGGTGCCCGGGGAGCAGGGGCTGGTGACAGGGGAGGGTGCCCGGGGAGCAGGGGCTGGTGACAGGGGAGGGTGCCTGGGGAGCAGGGGCTGGGAGGGTGCCTGGGGGACAGGGGCTGGTGACAGGGGAGGGTGCCCCAGGGGGGTGCAGGGGAGGGTGCCCGGGGAGCACTGACAGGGGAGGGGTGGGGAGCAGGGGCTGACAGGGGAAAGGGTGCCTCGGGGAGCAGGGGCTGGTGACATGGGAGGGTGCCCGGGGAGCAGGGGCTGGGAGGGTGCAGGGGCTGGTGACATGGGGGGTGCCCGGGGAGCAGGGGCTGGGAGGGTGCCCGGGGAGCAGGGGCTGGGATGGAGGGTGCCTGGGGTGCAGGGGTGACAGGGTGGGGAGCAGGGGCTGGTGCCGGGGACAGGGGCTGGGAAAGGGTGCCCAGGGGGGGTGGGAGGGTGCAGGGGCTGGTGACAGGGGAGGGTGCCCGGGGTGCAGGGGTGACAGGGGAGGGTGGGGTGCAGGGACTAGTGACATGGGAGGGGGGTGCAGGGGCTGGTGACAGGGGAGGGTGCCTGGTGACAGGGAAGGTGCCCGGGGTGCAGGGGCTGGTGACAGGGGAGGGTGACCGGGGTGCAGGGGCTGGTGACAGGGAGGGTGCAGGGGCTGGTGACAGGGGAGGGGAGCAGGGGCTGGTGCCCAGGGAGCAGGGGAGGGTGCCCAGGGGCTGGGAGCAGGGGCTGGTGACATGGGAGGGTGCCCGGGAGCAGGGGCTGGTGACAGGGGAGGGTGCCCGGGGGGCAGGGGCTGGTGACAGGGGAGGGTGCCCGGGGAGCAGGGGCTGGTGACAGGGGAGGGTGGGAGCAGGGGCTGGTGACAGGGGGGGTGCCCGGGGAGCAGGGTGCATGGGAGGGTGACAGGGGGGGTGACAGGGGAGGGTGCCCGGGGAGCAGGGGGGTGCGGGGTGCAGGGACTAGTGACATGGGAGGGTGCCCGGGGGGTGCAGGGGTGGTGGTGACAGTGAGGTGACAGCCGGGGGTGATGGGAGGGTGCCTGGGTACAGGGGCTGGTGACATGGGAGGGTGCCCGGGGTACAGGGGCAGGGGAGGGTGCCCGGTGTACAGGGGCTGGTGACAGGGGAGGGTGCCCGGGGTGCAGGGGCTGGTGACAGGGGAGGGTGCCCGGGGTGCAGGGGCTGGTGACAGGGGAGGGTGCCCGGGGTGCAGGGGCTGGTGACAGGGGAGGGTGCCCGGGGTGCAGGGGCTGGTGACAGGGGAGGGTGCCCAGGGAGCAGGGGCTGGTGACAGGGGAGGGTGCCCAGGGAGCAGGGGCTGGTGACATGGGAGGGTGCCCGGGGTGCAGGGACTAGTGACATGGGAGGGTGCCCGGGGTACAGGGGCTGGTGACAGGGGAGGGTGCCCGGGGAGCAGGGGCTGGTGACATGGGAGGGTGCCTGAGGTGCAGGCACTAGTGACATGGGAGGGTGCCCAGGGTACAGGGGCTGGTGACAGGGGAGGGTGCCCGGAGAGCAGGGGCTGGTGACATGGGAGGGTGCTCGGGGGGCAGGGGCTGGTGACATGGGAGGGTGCCCGGGGTGCAGGAGCTGGTGACAGGGGAGGGTGCCCGGGGGGCAGGGGCTGGTGACATGGGAGGGTGCCTGGGGTGCAGGAGCTGGTGACAGGGGAGGGTGCCCAGGGAGCAGGGGCTGGTGACATGGGAGGGTGCCCGGGGTGCAGGGGCTGGTGACAGGGGAGGGTGCCCGGGGAGCAGGGGCTGGTGACATGGGAGGGTGCCTGAGGTGCAGGGACTAGTGACATGGGAGGGTGCCCGGGGTACAGGGGCTGGTGACAGGGGAGGGTGCCCGGGGAGCAGGGGCTGGTGACATGGGAGGGTGCCTGGGGTGCAGGGACTGGTGACATGGGAGGGACCCGGGCTGCAGGGACTGGTGACATGGGAGGGACCCGGGCTGCAAGGTCTGGTGACAGGGGAGGGTGCAGGGACCCATCACAGAGGAGCGTGCCTGGGGGAAAATGGGTGGGTGCCCGGGGTTCAGGGTCTGTTGACAGGGGAGGGTGCCCGGGGTTCAGGGACTGGTGACTTGGGAGGGTGCCCGGGGGGCAGGGACTGGTGACTTGGGAGGGTGCCCGGGGTGCAGGGACTGGTGACTTGGGAGGGTGCCCGGGGTGCAGGGACTGGTGACTTGGGAGGGTGCCCGGGGTGCAGGGACTGGTGACTTGGGAGGGTGCCCGGGGTGCAGGGACTGGTGACTTGGGAGGGTGCCCGGGGTGCAGGGACTGGTGATTCGGGAGGGTGCCCGGGGTGCAGGGACTGGTGACTTGGGAGGGTGCCCGGGCTGCAGGGGAGGGTGCCTGGGCTTCAGGGGCTGGTAACAGGGGAGGGTGCCTGGGCTGCATGGACTGGCGACAGGGGAGGGTGCAGGGACCCATCACAGAGGAGCGTGCCTGGGGGAAAAGGGGAGGGTGCCCGGGGTGCAGGGACTTTTGACAGGGGAGGGTGCCCGGGGTTCAGGGACTGTTGACAGGGGAGGGTGCCCGGGGTTCAGGGACTGTTGACAGGGGAGGGTGCCCGGGGTTCAGGGACTGTTGACAGGGGAGGGTGCCCGGGGTTCAGGGACTGTTGACAGGGGAGGGTGCCCGGGGTTCAGGGACTGTTGACAGGGGAGGGTGCCCGGGGTGCAGGGACTGTTGACAGGGGAGGGTGCAGGGACTGTTGACAGGGGAGGGTGCAGGGACTGTTGACAGGGGAGGGTGCAGGGACTGTTGACAGGGGAGGGTGCAGGGACTGTTGACAGGGGAGGGTGCAGGGACTGTTGACAGGGGAGGGTGCAGGGACTGTTGACAGGGGAGGGTGCAGGGACTGTTGACAGGGGAGGGTGCAGGGACTGTTGGGACGGAAGTGATGTAATGTGTTGTAATGTATTTGTATTGTATTTTCACTGTACTGACTAAATGAAAATCGTACGATCTGGTATCGTACAAGGAAAATTTTTGTGCTTGTCCGATCAAATAATATCAGATGAATTGTCATGATCGGCTCTCGAAAGCTCTGTAGGAACTATCTGATCGCGTGGAAAGCGGTATTTTTCATCCGATTTTCAGATGGTGTGGACAGGCCATAAGGATAAGGAGTTTCTATCCATATTGGACACATTGGGCTACGTTTACTAAAGGCAAATTCACTTTGCAGTGCAGTAGCTATAGATCTGAGGGGGACATGCAAGGAAAATTAAAAAGAGCATTTTTGCTTGCACATGATTGGATGATAAAATCGGCAGATCTTCCCCTCAGATCTACAGCGACTGCACTTCAGTGCAAAAATAGATTGCGTTGTTTACATTTGAGGATCTAAAAATGGATTGCCTTGTTTACATTGAACTTTTAAAAATAGATTGCCTTGTTTACATTGAGGATCTAAAAATAGATTGCGTTGTTTACTTTGAGGATCTAAAAATAGATTGCGTTGTTTACATTGAGGATCTAAAAATAGATTGCCTTGTTTACTTTGAGGATCTAAAAATAGATTGCGTTGTTTACATTGAGGATCTAAAAATAGATTGCCTTGTTTACTTTGAGGATCTAAAAATAGATTGCGTTGTTTACATTGAGGATCTAAAAATAGATTGCCTTGTTTACTTTGAGGATCTAAAAATAGATTGCGTTGTTTACTTTGAGGATCTAAAAATAGATTGCCTTGTTTACATTGAACTTTTAAAAATAGATTGCCTTGTTTACATTGAGGATCTAAAAATAGATTGCCTTGTTTACATTGAGGATCTAAAAATAGATTGCCTTGTTTACATTGAGGATCTAAAAATAGATTGCGTTGTTTACTTTGAGGATCTAAAAATAGATTGCGTTGTTTACTTTGAGGATCTAAAAATAGATTGCGTTGTTTACTTTGAGGATCTAAAAATAGATTGCGTTGTTTACTTTGAGGATCTAAAAATAGATTGCGTTGTTTACTTTGAGGATCTAAAAATAGATTGCGTTGTTTACTTTGAGGATCTAAAAATAGATTGCGTTGTTTACATTGAGGATCTAAAAATAGATTGCGTTGTTTACTTTGAGGATCTAAAAATAGATTGCGTTGTTTACATTGAGGATCTAAAAATAGATTGCGCTGTTTACATTGAGGATCTAAAAATAGATTGCGCTGTTTACATTGAGCATCTAAACATAGATTGCATTGCTTACAATACATAAAGTGCTCTAGTGACAATACTTATTATCGATAAAGTGTCTCCGTACAACCATGCAACGTGTAAAATCTTATTATCACGTCATCAATTTTTTTTTTAAAAGCCAGCAGCTACAAATACTGCTGACTTTAAAAAATGAACACTTACCTGTCCAGCCTGTCTGCAAATCAACAGACGAGGACGAGTCTTACGGCTTCACTGCCTGGTTCCCTACTGCGCATGCGTGAGTAGCGCGGCGTGCCGTCACTGGTCCCCGCTCTCTCCTGGGAACAGTGTGTTTCCCAGAAGACAGTGGGGGGTTGGGTTGGCGCAAAGGGGTGTGACGGAGTTGAGTTATTATGCGCTGGGGGAACACAACAGCTTTCATTTGAATAGCTGTGTGTTCCCCGCCGAGCCTCGTCATGTATAGCCCCTCCCCCTTGCCCAGAAACTTTGATAGGTTACCCGTCCCAGGATTGGATGGGTGATCTGTCTATCAAAGTGCCCGGGCAAGGGGGAGGGGCTATACATGACGAGGCGCGGCAGGGAACACACAGCTATTCAAAAGAAAGCTGTTGTGTTCCCCCAGCGCATATAAACTAGATGTCGACAGTGGCAGGGGGAGGGGGGGCTTGGCTTTGTCTTAGGGGACACAAGGCTGCATTTGGGGATACAAGGCTGCATTTAGGGACACGTGGCTGCATTTAAAAAAAAGTATCGGTAGTCGGTATCGGCGAGTACATAGAAAAAAGTATCGGTACTTGTACTCGGTCCTAAAAAAGTGGTATTGGGACAACCCTACTTTACACACACAGATCCACGGTCCTGCTCTGTTACCGGGCAGTCGCGGGTGCCTGGCGGACATCGCTGCCGCCAGTTACGCGCATCGGCTCCCGAGTGAGGATCGGGAAGCCGAGGACGTCAAATGACGCCCGGTCAGAATGAGAGCCGCACCGTCCAGCTGTTATTTGGCGGGCAGCAATCGGTTAAAGTGCTCCAATTCAATACAAAAAGGAGTTCCAGTGCACTAAAGTGCTAAGTGCAAAATTGTATGCCAAAAAATTCATCTGAAGACATGCGTTGACATAATAAAGTCTATTCCAAAAAACAATAATCCTAGTCAATTAATGATGAAAGCAAGCGTGTTCTTTTGTACACCCAGGTGTGCCCCCCCCCCCCCCCCCCCTCAGTGTATGCGATCTCATTTTAGTGTGTGACCTTGCAGCTAGGCTTGGTCAAAACGCGCATATGATGCCGATTTATAGGCCGATTTTTCTTTTTTTTTGGCAGGTGGCACTGTCAGGCACTCACAGGTGGCACTGGCAAGTGGTACCGGTTGGTGCTGATTGGCAGGTGGCACTGGATGGCACTAATTGACACTGGCAGGTGGCACTGAATAGCACTTGTTAGCATTGGCAGGTGGCATTGGTTGGCACTGGCATATGTCACTGGCAGGTGGCACTAACAGGTTACACTGGCAAGTGGCACTGGCAGGTGGCACTAATTGGCACTGGCAGGTGGCACTGGATGGAAGTAGTTGGCACTGGCAGGTGGCACTGGATGGCACTAGTTGGCACTGGCAGGCACTGGTTGGCATTAGCAGATGGCAATGGCAGGTTTCACAGCCGATAATGTAACTGTGTGAAACTGCTCTCTGCAGCGCCGTGAAACTGTATAGAGAGAGAGGCTCACAGATTTAGAATGATGTGGGAGGTGGGCGGCACCCAGGGGGGCGTGCCCCAGCAGCTATCCAGCCAATGGTTGGGCGGTTGAAGGGGTGGGGCCACATACATGTAGCGGTCCGCCCATTTTCTCATCCCATTGGCTGGTGTTAGATAGCTGGGTTCTGCCCACCCAGACATCTATCCTATCCTATCCTATCCATCTCTCTATCTATCTCTCTCCACACCGCTGCTCTGCAGACAGAGTGTGGAGAAGGGAGCAGGGCCCTCTGATCCCTTTTGTATTGTGACTGTAATGTCTTCCCTGATGTAAAGCGCTGTGCAAACTGTTGGCGCTATATAAATCCTGTATAATAATTGCTTACATTGTGGATCTAAAAATAGATTAGATTGTTTACATTCAGGATCTAAAAATAGATTACATTGAGGGTCTAAAAATAGATTGCATTGTTTACATTGAGGGTCTAAAAATAGATTGCATTGTTTACATTGAGGGTCTAAAAATAGATTACATTGTTTACATTGAGGGTCTAAAAATAGATTGCATTGTTTACATTGAGGATCTAAAAATAGATTGCATTGTTTACACTGAGGATCTAAAAATAGATTGGGGGTCTAAAAATAGATTGCATTGCTTACATTGAGGTTCTAAAAAATAGATTGGGGGGTCTAAAAATAGTCTGCATTGTTTACATTGAGGATCCAAAAATAGATTGTGGATCTAAAATAGCTTTAATCAGCGTTTTTCAGTGTAGCTTTTATCGGCTTTTAAAAAAAAAATGTATTATCATTCTTTTTATATGGTAAAAAAGCGCTGGCGCCGGCGTTTTTTAGCGTTTTGCGTTTTCCCCGCCAAAAAACTGCACTTTGAACAGCAAATTTCGGGCGTTCAGAAAAAAGACAATAGACAATAAACTCCAAAGCTCATTAACCACTTAAGACCCGGACCAAAATGCTGCTAAAGGACCTTGCCCCTTTTTGCGATTCGGCACTGCATCGATTTAACTGACAATTGCGCGGTCGTGCGACGTGGCTCCCAAACAAAATTGGTGTCCTTTTTTCCCCATAAATAGAGCTTTCTTTTGGTGGTATTTGATCACCTCTGCGGTTTTTTATTTTTTGCGCTATAAACAAAAAAAAGCGTCAATTTTGAAAAAAATGTAATATTTTTTACTTTTTGCTATAATAAATATTCCCCAAAAATATATAATTATTTTTTCCTCAGTTTAGGCCGATACGTATTCCACCTATTTTTGGTAAAAAATCGCAATAAGCGTTTATCGATTGGTTTGCGCAAAATTTATAGCGTTTACAAAACAGGGGATAGTTTTATTGCATTTTTTTATACATTTTTTTTATTTTTTACTACTAATGGTCGCGATCAGCGTTTTTTTTTTTTTTTTTTTGTGACTGCGACATTATGGCGGACACTTCGGAAGGCTTTCATGAGAAAGCCAGCCACTGGTTGTAAAAAAAAACAATACCAAGGTTATGGCTATTTTCATTTTAGGGCACTTTCA
The DNA here is from genome assembly GCA_029574335.1 of Rana kukunoris. Classification (NCBI taxonomy): domain Eukaryota; kingdom Metazoa; phylum Chordata; class Amphibia; order Anura; family Ranidae; genus Rana; species Rana kukunoris. The sequence continues at coordinate 95,205,929 of CM056059.1, forward strand.
CATTGACTTGACTAATTCCATTGCAAGCATGGTGATTTTATTTATTTTTTATATAATATACATGGGCTATGTGGGTTATTATTGATAATGATAACTGTAAACTTCAATACTGCAGTTTGGCCGCAGAGCAGGATACCTGCGGTTTTCATGTGGTTTCTCATAAACTTCTATTATGTAGTACATTTTTGGTACATTTTCTGAAAGCACACCAAAAATAAGGGACATAATAGAAGTCAATAAAAAAAAACACATGAAAACCGCAGTACCCTGCGCTACATCTGAGCTGCGGCCAAACTGCAGGATTGAAGTATATAGTTATCATCAAAAATAACCCACATAGCCCATGTATATTATATTACATTTAAAAAATTCACCATGCTTGCAATGAAAAGTGAGGCAATGAAAGTGCCAACAAGTGTTATATAGTTTAGTTTTTATTGCAGGCATAAAAAATAATTATACATTGATAATGACAGGTACTGTACCTGTGTCTCCTCGCTGTTTTGTTTCCTACTCGTGGTGTTCTTCTTCTCCTCCCCTCAGGGAAACGCGCGCCAGCCAGCATCTATTCCCGAGGCTCACACGTCACAGATATCAGTGCGTGCGCCCGACCCTCCCATAGCAACCGATGACGTAATGGGTTGGCAAGACGCGGTCGGAAAGGCCCGCACAGCTTCCTGAGTGCCTGTGGCAGCGGGAAGTGAGCTTTACACAGTGGACCGGTACCACTGTAATAACAAATATTAACCAAGTGGCCATCAGATAGCTGCCTATATTGGGGGTCATTTTGCCGCGGCACACCTGGGGACTCTTCACGGCACACCAGTGTGCCGTGGCACACTGGTTGAAAAACACTGCCCTAAGACATCTTTCACAATTGTACGACTTCAAAGTCAGACGATTTTACCATGATTTTGCGGCCGCGATTTCAATGATTGCCTGTGTAAGTTGCATCAAGATTGGACCAAAGTAGTGCAAGGACTAATTTGAAGTAGGCACAACTTAAAGTCGTACCAGTATGAATGGTAGCAATTGAAAATTATGGAGAATGACTTGTCATACGATTTTGCAGTCCAAAATCGTGGGACAATTTGTATAAGTGTGAAAGGGGACTAATGTGTGTTTTTTCAACTGTAGGGGGGTGTGGCTGTAGGTGTGACGTCATCGATTGCGATTCCCTGTATAAGGGATCGCGCGATCGATGACGCCGCTACGGTGAAGGACGGGAAAGCCGTGTTTACACACGGCTCTCCCTGTTCTTCAGCTCCGGGGACCGATCGCCACACTCCAGCGGCGATCGGATCCGCGAGTCCCACGGTCCCGGAGCTTCGGACCGGGTCACAGGAGCGCGCCGCGGGCGTACGCCCGTGACCCACGGCTGGGTACTAGTACAGGACGTACCTGTACGTACATGTGCCCAGCCGTGCCGACGTATATGTGCAGGAGGCGGTCCTTAAGTGGTTAACACTGAGAAACGCCCAGGTGTGCATGGCCACATAGGCTAACATAGAGTTCATTTTATGGGCTTTAAAAAAAAAAAAAGCCAAAACGCCAATAAACTGCAGTTTATCAGCTTCAGTGTGCATGGAGCCTAATAGATGGGGGGGTCTAAAAATAGATTACATTGTTTACATTGAGGGTAATTGATTGGGGGTCTAAAGATGGATTGCATTGCTAACATTGAGGATTTAAAGATGGATTGCTTTGTTTTTTTGTTAAAAAAAATTGAAAACATTTTATTTTTTCTTCCACTTCACAATTACAGGTACAGTGTTGTATGACCGCGTAATTGTCATTCAAAATGCGTCGGTGCTGAAAATTGGTCTGGACAGAAAGGGGGTTTAAGTGCCCAGTAATGAAGTGGTTAACACTGCGGCGATGCGCTGGCAGGACGTTAAAAAGAGAGCAGCATCTTTGGATTGGTGAAGGAGCGTTGTGTACACCACTCCTGCTCATCTAAATGAATGGGCAGCGCGGCTGAACTGCAAGCAAAGCGCCACTGCAGCAGCGATTTTTCAGGTGGTTTTAACCCTTTTTCGCCTGCTAGTGGTTAAAAGTGCCACGCTAGCGGCCAAATACCGCCGCAAAAACAACGGTAAAGCACCACTAAAAATTACAGCGCTTTACCGCCAACATCCTCGCTGTCTTCGGGCTTCACTTCCTGATTCCCTCACCGAGGATGACGGCAGAAGTAGCCGAGGACCGAGCGATTGCTCAGCCTCGTCTGCTGACATCAGGGGCGCGCAGGACAGGTAAGGCTGCATTCACATCTGAGCGACAAATCGCCTGTCGCGCGACGCTCATGCCGCTGGAGGGGCGAATCCCAATTCATGTCTATAGAGGCGGTTCACATCTCTGGAACGCCTGTCGCCTGAAAAAAAGTCCCGGACCCTTTTTTTCAGGCGACATTGGCGTTCGGCCATAGACATCAATGGGGATGATTTGAAAAAAAAAAAAATGAATGTAATCGCGGCAAGTAAAGCCGCGCACGCGGCTTTACTTGTCGCTCAGATGTGAATGCAGCTTTAGTGTCCATTTTTTAAAAAGCCAGCAGCTGCAGTATTTGCAGCTGCTGGCTTTTAAAAAAATAAAAATAAATGGGTGGACCTCCGCTTTAAGCCATCTAACCCAGATCTTCTCTGCCTTCGCCTGGTCAACATTAGAGACTCTCTCCGTTAGACTTGCTTGGTTGACATCCCTTCTGGTTCCAGATCCTTCTTGCTGTTCCACTACGCTGATCCATGGTTCCCTGGCTTGTCTAACTATCTGTTCTGGTTACCGAACCTTTGGCATTGTTTTGACTATGGTTTTTCTATGTACTTTTATTAAACAAGCGTGATTTAACTATTTCTGTTTCGGTCTGATTCATGGTTTCTGACAGTAGGTAAAGGCCATGAATACAGAACATGCAGTTAATCCACTTGTTGGTAATATTTTTTCTAGATTGGATAACCGCATGGATCAGTTTGCCATAGCATTACAGACACTTCTATCAAACGGCTCACCTGCAATCTCCCACTGTGGCTGCTCCAGGAGAACCTGTGTTGCTGGCCATCCATGCTGCTTCTCCAGACTCTGTGCAGGCACCCGCCTCGGGTCTTGCCTCTGTAAGAGGTATCTGGTTTTGCTCCGCTTCCTCAGCAATTTGGGGGCAATCCAGTTCAATGCAGAGTGTTTCTCAACCAGGTTGAGATATACTTTGAGATGCTGCCCCAGGCGTTTTCCATGGACAGAAGCAAAGTAGGTTTTGTGATTATCTTTTGCTTTCTGAAAGAGCCTTTGCCTGGGCAAACCCTCTATGGGAGATGCAAAAACCCATTGTCCTGGTTTACCCATAGTTCGGGGCTTTCTTTAACCACTTGATCACCGAGCCTGTTTTTCAGATTCAGTGTTTGAGACTAAAACAGTTTTTTTTGCTAGAAAATTACTTAAAACCCCCAAACATTATATATATATATACATACACACCCTAGAGAATAAAATGGCAGTCATTGCAATACTTTTTGTCACACCGTATTTGCGCAGCGGTCTTGCAAGCGCAGTTTTTTTTTGGAAAAAAAAAACAACACTTTTTTGAATTAAAAAATAAGACAACAATAAATTTTGCCCAATTTTTTTATATATCGTGAAAGATAATGTTCCGCTGAGTAAAATGATACCCAACATGTCACGCTTAAAAATTGTGCCCGCTCGTGGCATGGCGTCAAACTTTTACCCTTAAAAATCTCGATAGGCGACGTTTAAAAAATTCTACAGGTTGCATTTTTTGAGATACAGAGGAGGTCTAGGGCTGTGTAGTTTGAACAGTTTTCATATGTGGGCGCTACTCGCGTATGCGTTTGCGTCTGTGCACGAGCTCATCGGGACGGGGCGTTTTAAAAAATGTTTTTTGTTTTCTTACAGGGAGTGCAGAATTATTAGGCAAATAAGTATTTTGACCACATCATCCTCTTTATGCATGTTGTCTTATGCTGGCCATACACTATACGAAAATTCGGCCGAAAATTGGTCGTAAAGAAAGATCTTTCGTTTTTCGGCCAGTTAATGGGCACAAAATCATTTGGACGTTTTTGAGCCGAAAAAACGAAGGGCAAGTTTGGAAATTTTTCTGACGAACAAACGATAAATCGGAAGGTTAATGTGTTTCCCGTCCGAACTTTCTGCACTAGGTATATGTAAAAAAAAAAAAAAAAACTTTTTTTTTTTTTTTTTATGTCGACTGAACGATTTATCGGTAATTACATGATGGCACTATCGTTTGCACTCACGAAAGAACTTTCATTTTTCGAAAGTTCGTTCGGACGATTTTTCGTGGAGTGTATGGCCAGCATAACTCCAAGCTGTATAGGCTCGAAAGCCTACTACCAATTAAGCATATTAGGTGATGTGCATCTCTGTAATGAGAAGGGGTGTGGTCTAATGACATCAACACCCTATATCAGGTGTGCATAATTATTAGGCAACTTCCTTTCCTTTGGCAAAATGGGTCAAAAGAAGGACTTGACAGGCTCAGAAAAGTCAAAAATAGTGAGATATCTTGCAGAGGGATGCAGCACTCTTAAAATTGCAACGCTTCTGAAGCGTGATCATCGAACAATCAAGCGTTTCATTCAAAATAGTCAACAGGGTCGCAAGAAGCGTGTGGAAAAACCAAGGCGCAAAATAACTGCCCATGAACTGAGAAAAGTCAAGCGTGCAGCTGCCAAGATGCCACTTGCCACCAGCTTGGCCATATTTCAGAGCTGCAACATCACTGGAGTGCCCAAAAGCACAAGGTGTGCAATACTCAGAGACATGGCCAAGGTAAGAAAGGCTGAAAGACGACCACCACTGAACAAGACACACAAGCTGAAACGTCAAGACTGGGCCAAGAAATATCTCAAGACTGATTTTTCTAAGGTTTTATGGACTGATGAAATGAGAGTGAGTCTTGATGGGCCAGATGGATGGGCCCGTGGCTGGATTGGTAAAGGGCAGAGAGCTCAAGTCCGACTCAGACGCCAGCAAGGTGGAGGTGGAGTACTGGTTTGGGCTGGTATCATCAAAGATGAGCTTGTGGGGCCTTTTCGGGTTGAGGATGGAGTCAAGCTCAACTCCCAGTCCTACTGCCAGTTTCTGGAAGACACCTTCTTCAAGCAGTGGTACAGGAAGAAGTCTGCATCCTTCAAGATAAACATGATTTTCATGCAGGACAATGCTCCAGCACACGCGTCCAAGTACTCCACAGCGTGGCTGGCAAGAAAGGGTATAAAAGAAGAAAAACTAATGACATGACCTCCTTGTTCACCTGATCTGAACCCCATTGAGAACCTGTGATCCATCATCAAATGTGAGATTTACAAGTAGGGAAAACAGTACACCTCTCTGAACAGTGTCTGGGAGGCTGTGGTTGCTGCTGCACGCAATGTTGATGGTGAACAGATCAAAACACTGACAGAATCCATGGATGGCAGGCTGCATGAGTGTCCTTGCAAAGAAAGGTGGCTATATTGGTCACTGATTTGTTTTTGTTTTGTTTTTGAATGTCAGAAATTTATATTTGTGAATGTTGAGATGTTATATTGGTTTCACTGGTAAAAATAAATAATTGAAATGGGTATATATTTGTTTTTTGTTAAGTTGCCTAATAATTATGCACAGTAATAGTCACCTGCACACACAGATATCCCCCTAAAATAGCTAAAACTAAAAACTACTTCCAAAAATATTCAGCTTTGATATTAATGAGTTTTTTGGGTTAATTGAGAACATGGTTGTTGTTTTAATAATAAAATTAATCCTCAAAAATACAACTTGCAAATAATTCTGCACTCCCTGTATTTATTTTTATTTAGTTTATAATTTTTTACACTGAAATAAATAAAATAAAAAAATTGATCACTTTTATTCCTATTACAAGGAATGTAAACATCCCTTGTAACAGAAAAAAACATGACAGGTCCTCTTACATATGAGATCTGGGGTCAAAAAGACCTCAGATCTCATATTTAGACTTAAATGCAAAAAAATTAATTTAAACTGTCATTTTTTCAAATGACAAAAAAAAAGTTTCTTTAATACGCTGGGCGGGACTGACGTTTTGACATCACTTCCGCCCAGCAGAGCTATGGGGACGGTATTTTTTTTCCCCTCACTCGCATCCCCAGTCAGCTGCCGAACGGACACCCCGATCGCCTCCGCCGCTACCGATGGCTACGGTGAGCGGCGGGAAGGGGGGGCCCTCTCCCGCCACCGATCACGTCAATCTCGCGGTGAATCCGCCACGGAGACCACCGTTATCATTAACAGAACCGTCCACTGAAGAGATGGATATCTCGGTTGTGGCAGCAGCTGCTGCCGTTACCGAAATATCCATCTTTAAAAACAGGACGTATTTTTGCTATGGGTCGGTTACCAAGTGGTTAAAGGGGTATTTGACGTTTCCACATGCTCCACTTCAGAGGTTGCGTGGAACATTGAGGCCCTCCTGTCTGCTTTTTCTCATGGTCTCTCGAATAACATCAAAGATGCAATGGCAGCCCGAGACATACCCACTGAGCTGGAGAGGTTGATCTCGTTTGCCATTCTTAGACTCAGAGAGGGGACCTTCCTTTTAAGGAGTGCTTGCAGAAGCCTCCTGTACCTTTTTGTCTCCGAGCTTTGCAGTCCCACCCTTCCTTCCCTCCCTCACCTCCCATTCCTCCTGGTACCGAGTCGATCAGTGAAGGTGAACCCCTGCACTTGGGCTATACGTGTCTCTTTGCGGATGAGAGAGCCCTTAGGACAGTGGTTCTCAACCTTACTAGTGCCGTGACCCCTTAATAAAATTTCCCAAGTTGTGGGGACCCCTAACAGTAAAATTATTTTCGTAGCGTGGCGCTCCCTGGGTCCCCTCCACAGTATTAAAACCTCATATGGTACATTTTAGGATGTACCACTCTTTCTCTTTTTTCTTTCCCTTGTATCTCTCTCTCTCTATCCTCAATTATTTTATTTTTATTTTTCACCCATCCCTCTCTTTCTCCCTTTTTTTTCCCCCCCTTTCTTCCTCGTCCTTTTTTCCCCCTCCATTCCATGTATTCTCTATTTTTATTCCTTCTTTTACTCCTTATTGGGTGGCAATGCTGGGGGGAGTTCTGATCAGCCAAGGTGCATTTGATCAAAGTCATCTGCTGATCTGAGAACTATAGTGGGGATTTTTAACGGCAACTCTAATCACATTACTCACTGTGTCTCTGACTTTGTGGTGTCTTGTAGCAGTGACACCTATGCCGAAATCAGGTCTCCGTCAGATCCTCCCACCTCGCATTCCTCACCAGTCAATTTACCTCTAGTCTCTGCCCCCCAGCCATGCCGTGAACTGAGTGTGCGGCTGTGAAGAGGCTGAGTGGGTGGCCATGGGCTCCAGAAACAGCCCAGCTGGGCGGCCACAGGCTCCAGGGACAGCCCTGCTGGGCAGCCGCAAAACAGTTGGGAGAGTGGTGCGGGAACAGCCCAGGATTCGGTGACCCCTGGTAAATCATCATTTGACCCCCAGGTTGAGAACCACTGCCTTATGAGGAGGGAGAGATTATGCCTTTATTGTGGCCAGGCAGGTCACTTTTTGAAGACTTTTCCTACCCTTCCAGGGAACGCCCGAACCTTGAGGTCCTGTCATGGACAGACCTTAGGTGCTGTTTCGTCCCCAGTTATCTTTCTTGGGCTGAGTTGTCCGCCAAACTACAGGCTCTAATCGACTCCGGGGCTGCAGGCCTGTTCATTAATGCTGCAGTTTTTATTTTTAAAGTCAGCAGCTACAAACACTGCAGCTGCTGACTTTTAATAAGGACACTTGCCTGTCCAGGGACCCCACGATGTCGCCCGCCCCCCCCCCCAAAGCCCATCCGTCCATCGGATCGTGTGCAGGCTCGGCCATTCTAATTAGGGTAAATCGGCAGTGGAGCCTTGCGGCTTCACTGCTCGTTTCCTACTGAGCATGCGCAAGTCAAGTGGCGCTTTGTGAATGTCCGGCTGTCTTCTCGGACAGACACTGGTCCCAGAAGACAGCGGGGGTGGGGAGAGCTCGCTGAAGAAAACTATATGATGTTCTGTGCCACGGACTGGATGCATCAGAAGTACAGGCTCTGATTTTAAAGTGTATTTTTTTCCAGAAAAATTTGTTTAGAAAACCTCTGCGCATGTATCGTGTAACAGAAAAAAAATGCAATGACAACCATTTTATTTTCTAGGGTCTCTGCTAAAAAAAAAAATGTAAATAAAAGGTGTCAGAAAAGGCCTGGTCTTCAAGTGGGTAAAGGGTCCAATTCTGACTTCTGCATACGCTAACATTTAAATAGAAAGGCCAATCATTATTCTGACTTCTGCACTACGAATTTCTCACTCCTCCCAGGACATCCACTCTGTAGGAATTATATAATGTCTGGTTACATCCACTCCCTCCCAGACTTCCCACTCCTCCCAGACATCCACTCCTGACTGACATCCACTCCTCCCAGACTGACATCCACTCCTCCCAGACTGACATCCACTCCTCCCAGACTGACATCCACTCCTCCCAGACTGACATCCACTCCTCCCAGACTGACATCCACTCCTCCCAGAGACATCCACTCCTCCCAGACTGACATCCACCCTCCCAGACTGACATCCACTCCTCCCAGACTGACATCCACTCCTCCCAGACTGACATCCACTCCTCCCAGACTGACATCCACTCCTCCCAGACTGACATCCACTCCTCCCAGACTGACATCCACTCCTCCCAGACTGACATCCACTCCTCCCAGACTGACATCCACTCCTCCCAGACTGACATCCACTCCTCCCAGACTGACATCCACTCCTCCCAGACTGACATCCACTCCTCCCAGACTGACATCCACTCCTCCCAGACTGACATCCACTCCTCCCAGACTGACATCCACTCCTCCCAGACTGACATCCACTCCTCCCAGACTGACATCCACTCCTCCCAGACTGACATCCACTCCTCCCAGACTGACATCCACTCCTCCCCAGACTGGACATCCACTCCTCCCAGACTGACATCCACTCCTCCCAGACTGACATCCACTCCTCCCAGACTGACATCCACTCCTCCCAGACTGACATCCACTCCTCCCAGACTGACATCCACTCCTCCCAGACTGACATCCACTCCTCCCAGACTGACATCCACTCCTCCCAGACTGACATCCACTCCTCCCAGACTGACATCCACTCCTCCCAGACTGACATCCACTCCTCCCAGACTGACATCCACTCCTCCCAGACTGACATCCACTCCTCCCAGACTGACATCCACTCCTCCCAGACTGACATCCACTCCTCCCAGACTGACATCCACTCCTCCCAGACTGACATCCACTCCTCCCAGACTGACATCCACTCCTCCCAGACTGACATCCACTCCTCCCAGACTGACATCCACTCCTCCCAGACTGACATCCACTCCTCCAGGAATTTCGATATTTAGCATAACTCAATATCTGGGCCATTGCTTAATCAGGGATGAGGACTCTTGATAGGAGTCCTGGGTAGGAGAATGCTGTGTAGTTTTCAGGAAGTTATGTACAGCACCCTGCCAGCTCCTCCAATCAGATATGATCTGCCTGTATTATTCAGAGAAGCACAGGGACCCAGTGATACCACAGGGCCTAAAATAGTCTATGTACTAAAAACGGAAATACGATGTTTTATTAAAAAAAAAAAAAAAAAAGTGTGTGTGTACAGAGAAGAGTGAAGAACTAGAAATTATGTAAGAAAATATGCGCAGATTAATCTCATTCATTTCTCAAATCTACCACATGATGGCAGACTTTCTTTTCTTTAGGCTTTGTTCACATCTGCACTGAATGCACAGCGCTGGGAGAAGGGATCCCGAAGCATCAAATTGTTTGCATTTAATTCACCCTTTTTGTAATAATTTTATTGAAATCACAAGTGACTTTATTAAGTTAATTTGGCCACAGCGAGGCTCAATGAGGTGGATTGCGTTGCAACACGCTACACTAAAATAATATGAATAAAAAAAATGCTGCATGCCGTACTCTATTCAACACACGCCAGCATCATGGTGTGAAATGGACCTGATAGGGAACAAGTCATTTTGCCTTGCCTTGCATCGGGATTTCTCTGGGCAAGGTGCCCAACACAGTCCCAACGCACCTGGTATGATCGGGCCCTTACTGTAGAGTGCCCACGTGTTCCGGATTGCCCGGGACTGTCCCGCAATTGACATGTCGGTCCCAGGCACCTTCATTCTGGGACAATACAATGTCCCCGAATGAAATAGAGTACACAGCCACCCCCTACTAACTAATAACTACATTTCCAGAACTGGTTACTAGAGCCGGTGCTGCCTGGCATCTTGCAACCAGTGACAATTTACTCTCAGACAGTAGGACCAGGAGCGAGGCATGCGCCTAGTGCAGCACAGCTCTCCCCACCCACCTCGGCACCTCCTCCTTCTCCGGCACCCAGCAGCAAGCAGCAGGGACTGGTGTGATCTTCACTCTCCAGATACTGACTATGGATGGCAGCCGGCACTGCATTTGGTGGCAAGTGGCACATTCACCTGACAAATAACCTGCCGCCAAATTCCCCATCAACCCCAAGACTACATTTCCCCCTGCCCCCGCCTCATCTTCTTTTAGGGAAGGTGAGAGAGGGGGTGTGTCCCTGATTGTCAGTTTGGAAATGTGGTCACCCTACCTTACTGGTTTTGTGTCTCTGCTATATGTATAGAGACACCACAACTGTATACTGGTTTCAGCTATTTCAGTGCTATCTGTGTGAGCCTGTATACTCGGGATTGTGTTCCTCATGCACAGGACTTTCTCTGCTGTGGTTTGTCAGCGTGCAACGCTGCTCCAAATTCTGTCCCCTCCAGTCTTGGTAAATCCCCTTGATACAAGGGACTGTTTAAAAATGGCAATGGTAGGCAAGTGGTCAAAGGGCTTTGTCTGATTTATAGATGAGGAAAAGCAGATTTCCCAGTTGTCATGGGCAAGCAAGAAAGGGGGAGTTTGGTTGCTATTGGTAACGACTGAATCTTTGTATGTATAGCCAATGCTTTTCTTTTTAGTTTTGAATAGGGAATGGTTAAACGTTTTTTTTTAGTTGTTTTTTTTACGGTCTCCTTCCTGTTGGGGAGAGATTTTTCTACACTTCCTGTCCTGGAGACAACACAGGAAGTGAGAGGAAATCTCTCCAAAGTGAGGGGAATTCTACTTTTTCGAACACATGTCCCGGCTGGAAGTTCTCTCCTCCCATTCTGGTGATAACCATAACATTTTGGCATCGACCAATGGCTTTGGGGAGAGCGGTCATCAGGGCAAATGGAGAGGGGCATCCTTCCGTGTCCCTTCGATTTACTCTTTGATATGAAATAAAACATTTGGTTGCCACGAGCAGCTATTCCAGCTTTTGTAATTCACTCCGCTGACATTTATTTGTTTTTATTTCATCAGCAGTTTGGTAATCTGCAAATTATTCTTATGGCGGCATTTTCCTTAGAATAATCGCTATAAGCCGTCATTACCTCTCCTCGTTACAGCAGTTACTTCCATAAACAGAATAAATGTTCAGTCATTTCTTCCACCTTTTATTGCAGCGTGTAGTGCTTTTATTTACAACTAATTTCCCGCGGCCAGCGCCTGCAGAACCATTCTTACATTTTCTAATTAGATTAGCGCTCAGCAACTTGACATAAGCGGAAAATCAACAAATGTCAGAAAATGGATCATTCTCCCTGTGTTTGTATATGTGTCTGGCTTTCAGGCGCTGAAGTCTCGGGTCCCTTGATAGCAGCATTATTGTGCAGAGCAAATAGCTGCTGTACGCTTCCCGTCAGCGGAATTTGAAAAGCTCTTTATATCTGAATCTCCTCCAGACCTATTACAGCAGGACGGGAAATCAATCACATGCCCTGGCTGCCAGCCATTGTGCCATTACAATACAGCTGATATTGAACCATTAGATTTAAGTAGTAGAGCAGTGCTGTACTCCCCTGTATATCTGTTAAGGGACTAACGGAACGTACTAGTGAATGAGCCCCTTTGTCCCCAACTGTATATCTGTTAAGGGACTAACAGAACGTACTAGTGAATGAGCACCTTTGTCCAAACAATTATCAACTAGCCTTTACAACTATTCTAGGCAACAAATGGTCCACGGCGCCGCTTCGGCTAGCAAGCGGTGATTCTTTTTATTTTAGGCTTCCCAGCCTAGAGGTGCGATGTGGGGTCTTATTGACCCCATATATCGCTTTAAAGAGGTCCGATCATGCCATATTCCTATTACAAGGGATGTTTACATTCCTTGTAATAGGAATAAAAGTGATCAAAATTTTAAAAGTTAAATTAATTAAATTTAAAAGTTAAATTAATAATTAAAAAAAAAAACATTTTCTTTTAAAGGGGTTGTAAAGGTAAAAGTTTTTTTTTACCTTAATGCATCCTATGCATTAAGGTAAAAAAAATCTTACTTACCTTACCATTCGAATCTCCCGGGCGCGTCCACGTCATCCTCTTCGGTTCCCAGCCTGGCCGTTGATTGGCTAGGCTGGGCGGATTGATAGCAGCGCAGCCATTGGCTGGCGCTGCTGTCAATCACAGCGGATGACGCGGCGTGCCGGGGGGCGGAGCCGAGTGATACAGTCGGCAGCTATGGCCGCCGCTGTATCACAGGAGCACGCTCGTAAAAGCTTTCCACCGTGCGAGCGCCCTCGCATGAAGATGGAAAGCTTTTGCGAGGAGGAGCCCAGACAGCCGCCGAGGGACCCCAGAAGACAGCTTTCCGGGCCACTCTGTGCAAAACGAACTGCACAGTGGAGGTAAGTATAACATGTTTGTTGTTTTAAAAAAAAAATCCTGTGTTTAGTGTCGCTTTATGTGCCCCTGTCACCGTGTGCTCACATGCAGAAGCAAACGCATGCTTAAGTCCCGTCCACATATGAAAACGGTGTTCAAACCACACGTGAAGTGTCGCCACGAACATTAGAGCGAAATAATGTTAGCCCTAGACCTCCTCTGTAACTCAAAACATGTAACCAGTAAAAAATGTTCCACGAGCGTGTGCAATTTTGAAGCAAGACATGTTGGGTATCCATTTACTTGGAGTAACTTCATCTTTCACATTATGCAAATTGGGCTAACTTTTTTTAAAGCATGAACCCCAAAAAAAGTGCTTGAAAAATTGCTGCACAAGTACTGTGCGAGATAAAAAGTTGCAATGGCCGCCATTGTATTCTCTAGGGTCTCTGCTAAAAAAAACATGTATAATGTTTGGGGGTTCTAGCAAAAAATTATGATTTTTACATGTAGGAGCGAAGTGCCAGAATTGGCCTGGTTGTCAAGTGGTTAAAAAAAAAAAAGCATACAGTCAAACATGGCAGAGGTTCACTGATGTTTTGGGGTTGCTTTGCTGCTTCAGACACTAGATGTCTTCTCTCTGCATGGCATTATGAAATCTGAAGACTACCAAAGAATTCTGGGGTGTAATGTAGTGTCAGAAAGTTGGGTTGCTGATATAGGCCATGGGTCTTGCAGCAGGACAATGACAAAATGGTTAAAGACAACGCGCTGGAGAGAACTGAACTGAACAGCAATGAGTCCAGATCTAAATCCCATAGAGCTACTGTGAAGTGATCTCAAAACGGCAGTTGGGAAAAGGAACCCTTCCAATCTGAGAGACCTGGAGCAGTTGGCGAAAAAAGAGTGGTCCAAAACTCCAGGGGAGAGGTGAATGAAACACATTGATGTTACAGGAAGCGATTGATTTAATTCTCTCCTCCCTGAGTGCTACCAAATATTACATTGAGGGTGCCAATTTTGTCCAGTCCTTCTTTGGGGTTTTGCGTGGAATGTGTCAGATTTGGCTTTTTGTTTCTCCACTTTTCTGTGTCCTACCAATACAAACAAAATAAGTAAATACGAGAATGCCTGAACATTTGTAATTACAAACAATTTTCTGGGCGAAGTGGTCCATTATCTGATGCAGGAGTGCCAGTATTTTTGGCCATGGCTGTATGCCCTGCCAAGAAGGTTCTTCCTTGCCATTTATTCTGCTGCCCGTTGTCACCAGGACTGAAGACATAAATGCTACATTACTGCTTCTTGATAGTTTCTGGCTGCAATCTTAGTTCTTGTAGCTTCACTCTTGCTGCTAAGGAAACCAAACAAAGCCGATACTGATTTGAGTGTTGTGTATTGAAGTGCGTTTAACTTGCTTGATCAGTTGTCTGAGTACCTGTACTTTGAATGATTAATGCCGTTTGGAGGAATACAATTTAAATAGTTTTGCTTCTTTCCAATTTCAGCTGTGTTAGTCACCAGTTAGGTTCAGCATACAAATCTGCTTAGCAGTTATTTTTAGTTTGTGTACAAGACTATCCATGTATGGTGTATAGGGGTTAAAAGGGTTTAAATAAAAATGACAAACATGCCTATACTCGGGGCTCGACAAACCCCAGGCCGTGGCACCTGTCAGCACCTGGGGGGCAGCCGAGCACAACGGGAGGTTTGTCAGCCCCAGTGGCTGTAGCGTGTGGGGGGCAGCGGAGTGAGCACAACGGGAGTTGTGGAATGTCCGTAAGAAAACAATTATATTTGCTAAATTTTAGAGTAGAATTTTTTTTTATAAAAAAACAAAAAAAAAAACTGCATTTGTGTGCGGGTCATAGCAGCCTGTGTAATTGTCATTCAAATGCTGAAAGTTGAAAACGTGAAAGTGTAGGCAAGTGGTTAAAAAAAAAAAATGGCTCCTAACTTTTTTAGCTGGCTTCTAGATACAAAGCAAATTTTGTCAAGCCCTGACTCAACGCACAGGTGTCAAACACTAGGCCCTCGCAGGAGAGCTCCAGCCCTGCTCCTCCAGACCCTTAGGCCCCATGCACACGAGACGCTGGTAAACTCGAGTTCAGAGGCGTTTGGGCATTTTTTTCAACTGCCCCTGAACCCATTTAATGTTATCCTATGTGTCCATGCACACAATCACGTTTTTTGGCGGTTAAAAGCAGTTGGGTTTAGGGCCGTTTTTTCAAACGCAAAATTTTGGGTTCAGAAGCGTTTGCTTTTGCGTTTTAAACGCTAAATGCCGCTAAACGCGTCTAAACGCGGCACCCGCGTTTAGCCGCGTTTGCGTTTATAAGCGTTTTTAAAGGAACCCCATAATAAAATAGGAAATATCATTATGTTAAAAAAATTATTTTAATCGGGAAGTGTCTCCTGTGCGGTGTGGATTTGAGCCTCCTGATCTGTGCTCCTTGAGCTCATCCTACCAATCAGTGCAGTACCGAAAATTCATCAGTGCGAAAAGAAATTTCCCGAAAATTCATCAATGCGAATTTTGAAAATTCGAATTTTTTCTTTCATCAGAATTTTTTACATTTTGAATTTTCAAAATTCGAAATTTCAAAATTTCATCATTTCGAATTTTAAATTTTAATTTCGAATTTTCAAAATTTCGAATTTTCAATTCGAATTTTCAAAATTTGAATTTTCAAAATTTCGAATTTTCAAAATTCGAATTTTCAAAATTTCGAATTTTCAAAATTTCGAATTTTCAAAATTTCGAATTTTCAAAATTTCGAATTTTCAAAATTTCGAATTTTCAAAATTTCGAATTTTCAAAATTTCGAATTTTCAAAATTTCGAATTTTCAATTTCATTTTCAAAATTGAATTTTCAAAATAATTCAAAATTTCGAATTTTCAAAATTTCGAATTTTCAAAATTTCGAATTTTCAAAATTTCGAATTTTAAATTTCGAAATTTCATTTGAAATTTCAAAATTTGAAATTTCAAAATTTGAAATTTCAAAATTCAAAAAAGAAATTTGAAAAATCGAAATGAAAAAATCGAAATTTTGAAAAATCGAAATGAAAAATGAAATTTTGAAAAATCGAAATTTTGAAAAACAGTGTTGCATGACTGTGTAATTGTCATTCAAAGTGCGACAGCGCTGAAAGTTGAAAACTGGCCTGGGCAGAAAGGGGGATTTTGAAAGTAACCAGTAGAATTTTGCAATTCGAATTCTGAACATTTCGAATTTTCAAAATTCGAAAAAAAAAATGGCGAATTTTGAAAAATTCGAAATTTTGAAAATCGAAATGTTTGAAAACGAAATTTTGAAAATTCGAAATGTTTGAAAATTCGAAATGTTTGAAAATTGGAAAATTCGAAAATTCTAGATACAAAGCAAATTTTGTCAAGCCCTGACTCAACGCACAGGTGTCAAACACTAGGGTCTACAATTCAGTGGTTCTGAACGCTGATAGGATCGCGGTAAAACGCCGCTAAACCGGTAAAAGCCCGAAATTCGCGGCAAAAACGGGCGTTTTGAACGCCGTTTTTTCGTTTGAAAACTTGAGTTTAGAGTGTTTGCTTTTGCTTCTCGTGTGCATGGGGCTTTACTTTCTGCTTTCAGGCAATGCATTCAGCTGTTTCCTAGCAGCAGCATAAGGAAAGGGGGTGCACTGTGATGTAAGGGAGAGTGGGGGACCCAACTTCTGATGGTGGGGTGGCTCCTGACCTCTAATGTAAGGGGGGGGGGATGTGCTAACATCTAATATTACACATACAAATCGGCCCTTTTGAGGGCAATCATAATGCTGATGGAGCCCACAATGAAATTGAGTTTGACACTTAAAGATGAACTCCAGGCACACATCTAAATACAAAGTACGATGAAATAATAAAAGCGTTGTTTTCACAAAAAAAAAAGGATCTGTACTTCTGTTCATCCAGTTCTGAGATGAACACGGCTCTGCCATACAGCAGAGTCATGTCTAGCAAGCCAGAAGCCCTGAGCATTCTCTGCTGCAAATTAAAGCGATAGTAAACTGTTGCGCGCGCACACACACACACACACACCTTTCCCCTGCAAAATAGCATAATGCAGGGCTTGACAAATTTGTTTTGAATCTAGGAGCCAGCTAAATAAGTTAGGAGCCAGTTTGTGCGAGGCTATATGTAACGTGTATCGCAATTGATGTTTTTTATGTGTGCCCCTTTCACACAGGCAAGTCCACCAAGCGGAATCGGCTTGCTCAGTGGGGGATCTCTTCTCGGAGCAGGTGACAGGTCTGTGTCCTCTCCACCATGCAGAGCAAACTCGGACACAATCATGCTCTCCTGTATTGGGCAATCGGATGGAAACAGACCGCCTATCTGTTTTCATCTGATGCTATCTGATCCAGAAAATAGGACCACCATGCATCTTTTTGTGGCAGACGGGATCATCCTCGGCTACTTCCACTCCTCATTGCACACTGTATGCAGACACATCCTGGTTGTGACATGCTTCTGGTCATTTGACATGCAATACTCCAATCAGTACCGCTCCTGTGAGTTCTGGCCACCAGAAGAGGGCGCAATATCCCCTGCCAGTGTAACTGATGTAAGGGAATGCCCTCAGCCCCGGCGTGACATCTTAGTTCAGGAAGCCGCATGGGGACAAGACATCTGCCACAGTCTAGCTCAGGAGCCAGGCCGCTAATTCTAGGTGCCAATGCGACCTGGCGCCTGGGGTTTGTCGAACCCTGCGTTAAGTAGTGGTGTGGCAGCCCAGGTCTAGTGATTTGGTCCCTGTATTTGTTTTATACTTCTATACTCTCTGTAACGGTCAGGGGTTAACACCATTCACGATCTTCCATTCCACCAACCCAAGACAGCTTATGCGACACTCCAACAATCCAGCCGACACGATCCATATCAATTCCCCAGAAAACGAGACGTACACACAGCTCTGTTCTCTGGTTCCAAAATGAATGAATACTTTTAATGGTAAAACTCATTTTTTTTATACACCAAAAAGCATGCTGCTGTAATCAAAGGGACAAAGACACACTCCACCCACAACATCACACCATGAACTTCATACACATTATTTTAGATAATCACATTCAGATGAGTTAATTATCCCCCAGATGTCCTGACTCTGACAATAAGCTATTCACCTGCATAATACACCTTCCTACGTTCTGGCACCGAATCTGACATAATTAACATGAACTGATTACTACAGCTGACAAGTCAGACGTTATGACTCTCACCTGCTATTCACATCACATATTATTATCAATAGTATTTTCACACAATACAGTGTCATTAGCATCCACAATGAAAGGTCTTTCAGAAGCCAGGCTCAATTAACACCTCAAAAGTATGTGCCCCCACATGAATGAATACTGTCCAATTAACCTGTTGAGTTCCGAATGAACAACTTGTAATATTTCAAGATATCCTGCAATACATGAATTATCATTAATGTCCCATCTCATGTAATTCATGATATCATTTCTCTCATTCTATGCCCCAATCAGACATAGGATGACCCTAGACCCAAGAGTCATTGGTGAAGCTGGCACAGGTGTACCCCGCATCCTTCAAACGTCTCTGGTTCCCACGGGCCATACGTTACACTCTCTTCCTTACCTACATGCAGTAACTGGCATTTATACCTATAACATGTCTAATACTAAACACTAAATACTCTCATTGCTTGAAATCTAAACACTGAAGAGTCTCATATTCTGGCTACGTGCTTAATAAATATTTAATGAAATAAATGACCATGAATTCTGAGCAAACAGCTGGAAAACAAGTTTCTTTTATAAGCTCGTTATTTTTATGTAGTGTTGGCACAGGAAGTGCTACAAAAGGAAAACGCTAATCAGTGGCTTCAAGGACAAAAACAAATATGTTCAAGGTATTGAAGAATTTTTAATTTTGCAAAGAATGTTTATTCAGATTTTCTTTCCAGCTTTGGAAACTAAGGCTCATGTTAACCCTTTTTACCTTGTAAACAGCAACCAGATTTGATGATTTCATTACAGTTGGGGGGTCTTTTTCAGCAATTGTATAAGGGGACTTAACCCTTCTTGGCCCTGAGGATTTGTAGCTGTGTGCAAGCCTGAAATGAGTCTCCCATGCCAAGCAGTGTAGCTTTGTACATGCTTCCATTTATTCAGCCCTCTGTGAAGACAGCATTTTTTTTCTCTTTTACCATTTAAGGACCGGAAGGACTTACCCCCTTAAGGACCAGGCCATTTTTTTCCATACAGCTCCGCCTCATTAACGGACAATTGCGTGGTTGACGGTCTACCCAAACTATTATTATTATTTATTTATTTTTTACGCTATAAACAAAAAAAAGAAACATTTTGGGAAAAAAAGGCAATATAGTTTACTTTTTTGTTTTAATATCCCAAAAATGTAAATATAAAAAAAAATGTTTTCACCAGTTTAGGCCGGATATATATTCTACATATTTTTGGTAAAAAAAAAAATCGCAATAAGCGTATATATTGATTAGTTTGCGCAAAAGTTATGGCATCTACAAAACACGGAATAGATTTATGGCTCTTTTTTTAACTTGTAATGGCATTTTTTTTTAGCAGGACTGCGACACTGCGGTGGACAGATGGGACACTTTAGGGACCAGTAACATTTTTCCAGCGATCAGTGCTATAAAAATGCACTAATTACTGTAAAAATGACACTTGCGGGGAAGGGGGTTAACACTAGTGGTGATTAAGGGGTTAAATGTGTTCCATGGGAGGTGTTTTTATCTGGGGGGGGGGGGGAGTGTAGTGACTGGGAGTACAGAGAGATTGCTGTTCCTGATCACTAGGCACAGATGATCTCTTTACTCCCCTGATAGAATGGGGATCTGTTTGTTTACATTGCCGGATCCCCGTTCTGGCTCTCTGTGGAGCGATCACGGCTGACCGGCAGACATCGCAGCTGCCAGTCATTTGCTTTGGTGCCGCGGGCATCCACTGTATCACTACGGCAATTAACATAATAGAGCCAACCTGCCACAGTGTGATGGTGGCTGGTCGACAAGTGGTTAAACCTTGGGTTCGCCCAGTTCCCTGAAGCTCATTATTTTGTTTTGGCTAGATTGGGAAAATTACCGTATTTATCGGGGTATTGCGTGCTCCTTCGTATAGCGCGCACCCCTAATGTCGACCTGTAAAAAAAAAAAACTTTTAGTACTTTAGTTTTGGTGTCTTGCGCGCCATCCATCGTCCGGTCCGGCGTCTGTCTTTGGCTCCAGTGGTGTTATCCCGGCTTCTCAAGCGCTGTCTCGAGTTGAATCCCCGATTCCCGCTCTCAGTTTGAATGCCTCCGCCGACATAAACCGAGTGCAGTACACTCGGGTACATTCGGCAAGGCTTGGCTTTGCTCTTGCTCACGCTCCTGTGACGTTTTTTTGCGTGAGCACGAGCGAAGTCGAGCCTAGCCAAATGTACCTGAGTGTACTGCAACTCGGTATATGTCGGCGGCTCACTTCAAACTGAGCGCGGGACGTGGGTATTGGCGTATATCGCGCACCCGCGATTTTCCACTTATTTTAACCACTTAAGGACCCCCGCACGCACATATACGGCCACAGAATGGCACGTACAGGCACAAGGGCGTAAATTTACGTTCCCGCCTAAGTGCGGTTCGGGGGTCCCATCGGGACCCCCTCCGCGGCGTGCGGGGGTCCCCCTGGCTCCGGGAGCGATCCGGGATCTGGGGGCGGATGTCGGCGAATACCCGCCCCCCCGCGATCGCTCCCAGCCAATGGGAGCGCGCTCCCAACCTGTCACTTCCTCCTCCTGTGTTTACACAGGAAGGAGGAAATGATGTATTCTCTCATCGCAGCGCTGTTTCCCAGCGCTGCTGATGAGAGAAGACATCACAAGTAAGTGTGCACCAACACAACACTGACACACACTCGCATAGGCATATTAACCCCTTGTGATCGCCCCCCCCACCCCCCTGTCAGTGTCACTGAATGCAGTGATCTAATCACTGCATTTAGTGTCAGTGTGACAGGCAGTGTAAAAAACAGTTAGTGTTAGGTTCAGGATAGCCCCCCCCCACCCCCCCTAATAAAGTTTTAACCCCCTGATCACCGCCCTAGTTAACCCTTTCACTCCCTATTGCCAGCGTCACTAAGCGATCATTTTTCTGATCGCTGTATTAGTGTCGCTGTTCCCGCTAGGTAGCTATTTTTTTTTTTATTGCGATATTTTTTTTTTACTAAAGACATGTGGCTAAATAAATTTTGGCCTAAATGTTTGACTAAAATTTAGTTTATTTGATTTTTTTTTTAACAAAAAGTAAAAAATAGTGTTTTTTTTTCAAAAATGTCGCTCTATTTTTGTATATAGCGCAAAAAATAAAAATCGCAGAGGTGATCAAATACCACCAAAAGAAAGCTCTATTTGTGGGAAGAAAAGGACGCAAATTTTGTTTGGGAGCTACGTCGCACGACCGCGCAAATGTCTGTTAAAGCGACGCAGTGCCGAATCGCAAAAACACCTTGGGTCATTTACCAGCGTATTGGTCCGGGTCTTAAGTGGTTAAGGGGAATAAAGTGCGCGGTATAGCATGGGTGCTCAACCTGTGGCTTGCCAGCTGTTGCAGAACTACAAGTCCCATCATGCCTCTGCCTTTGGGAGTCCTCCTTTTTAACTTGCGGGGCCTCATGGGACTTGTAGTTCCACAACAGCTGGAGAGTCACAGGTTGAGCACCCATTATCAAAGACTTTTTTTTTTTTTTTTTTTTACTGATGAAGGTAAGGAAACCCTCATGCTGGGCGCACCTGGGTGGAAAACAGTCGGTTTAGCAGAACCAGACGACTTTCGGCCCATGTGTTCAGCTCCCAGGCTGACAGAAGCCGGTCTCACTAGTTTCTGTCGGACGGGCATGCATCCGCTCAGTGCTGACAGCCAAAGGATGTGAGACACTGGTGTGTTCTGGTGTGGGGGCGGCGGGCGATCCCCTGTCGGAATGCAATAGATCAGTGGGAGGATAGAGCACTGTACTAACATCGCTTATGTAAATAAAGTCTAGCTCCACCAGGTGCCTGGACTGACTCTTGTCTCAACGAGCTGCTGAGAGCCTGAGACTGCTTGCTCCACACTTCCACAGCTCAGCGCTTCAATGAGTGAGGAGGAAGATGAGCAGAGAGCTGTGACTAATGCCGCGTACACACGGTCGTTTTTTGCGATGGGGAAAAAAAACCGACGTTTTTTAAAACGTCATTTAAATTGATCGTGTGGGCAAAACGTCATCCAACATGCTTGAATTTTTTGTGTCGTTTTTCAAAACGTTGTTTTTTGTGTCATAAAAAGTGATGGTGTGTGGGCAAAACGATGTTGAAAACAACGTTTTTAAACCCGCGCATGCTCAGAAGCAAGTTATGAGACGGAGCTTCAATGGAAAAGAGTGCCGTCGAACGTGGTGTACGTCACCACGCTTTGCTAGAGCTTTGTAGAAGCTATTCCCTATTTTGTAAATGCTATAACTTTTGCGCAAACCAATCAATAAATGATTTTTTATGGAAAAATATGTAGAAGAATACGTATTGGCCTAAACTGAGGAATTTGTTTTAATATATTTTTGGGGGATATTCTAGCAAAAAGTAAAAAATATTCTTTTTTTTTTTTTTTCAAAATTGTCGCTCTATTTTTGTTTATAGCGCAAAAACTAAAACACGCAGAGGGGATCAAATACCCCCAAAAGAAAGCTCTACTTGTTGGGGGAGCCAATTTTGTTAGGGAGCCACGTCGCACAACCGCGCAATTGTCAGTTAAAACGACGCAGTGCCGAATCGCAAAAAGTGGCCTGGTCATTGACCATCAATATAGTCCGGGTCTTAAGTGGTTAAAAAAAGCCTGAATACTTTCCTAAATGTACATAACTGGATACTAACATTTATAGGTAAAGTTGATCCAGGTAAAATCTAATTGCATCTCGGGGGAATTGGGAAGGAATTATTTTTTTCCCCTGCTGGAGAAAATTGGAGCATGCTTTGCTGTTTTTTTTTTTAAAGTGTATTTTGTGCGTGTAATCGAGAGAGGAGCCAGACTGCAGGAGTTGGGAGTAGGCAATCTGCCATCTTTCTCCATGCCCCTGGGTGGCAATGGCGGGTGTGAGGGGGTCCTCCCACAGCCCGCCCTACCTGCTCCGCTTTGAAGCCCAACGGGGCAGAGGGACTCCCCTATGAGGGAGTGAGAGGATCTAGCCCGCTCAGCCAGCCCTGTTAGTCCTTCGCCTCTCTTTTTTAGAGACTGCGTGGCCAAAGTGCGTGCATGTTAACCCAATTTCGAGTGCAAGTGTGGTGGTTTTTGTGGGAGGGGGTGGGCGTACTAAGCGCAGGCTTACCTCGCATAGCACACCCACCGGGAGCCGGGCTGAGACCACCAAACTCAATTCACATGCTGCAGAGGTGAACGGCTTGTCAGCGCAGTGCCAATCGCATTGAGCCACCGCAGCTCACTCTGCTGTTTTTTTTTTTTTGCCTTCTTTTTGGCTCAACTGTGGGTATAGGTTTGTGTGTTATGGGATTGTGAGATTTTTATTTATTTTTTTCTTGGTCGAACTAGATGGACTTGTGTGTTTTTATTCTTGTTTTTCATCCTGACTATGTAATCTTGTTTAAAATCACCTTAATGCAGATAATGCATTAGGATAAAAACCTGAAACCTTTACAACCACTTTAACATTTTGTGTTTCTAATTTATTAAATCATTGCTTCAAAGTGTCTTTTGAAGATGCTTTTTGCTGAGCTGTCCACTTTCATCTCTCTGTGCTCCAGCATGGAAGGGGCTGTGGGTGGTGAGAAGCTGAGCATCGCTATTGGTGACATCATAATGGAGTCCCGCTGTCACTCAACCAAAGCTGGGCTGTAAGAATACAATTACTAAATCGGCACAATAATGATCGCTGTGCCTGGCCACAGCCCTCTGTACTCCTAAGCTGAATTGAAGTGTGACACCTCTCAGGAAAAGTATCCTTTTACCAACTCATTCACTTTCTCCTTCTTTCTGGACTGCAATCCTGACAACAAAAGTGAATGATTTAGTAAAAGGAATGCTGGGGGCGGATTAAGCACCAGATGTGGTGTAGGTCACCACAGTCACCGCAGTGATCTATGCCCGGAAGAGGAAGCAAATACCTGGGATTACGCAGGTATCTGCCCCCCCCCTTCCCCCTGAAAGGTACCAAATGTGACACGAGAGGGGGGGGGGGGGGATTCGGAAAAGCGGAAGTTCCATTATTGCCCTGCTAAGTAATACAGAACATTTCTTACATTCAAACACAATCAGTGCACTTGTAGGTGTAATTTAGATATAAAAAAAATATATATTTTATTTATTATATATATATATATATATATATATATATATATATATAATATATATATATATATATATATATATATATATATATATATATATATATATATATATATATATAATCTCTATCCAATACACAAAAACAGGTAATGAAAACTTTTGGACGAAAAAAAATAGGCTAACTTTACTGTTTAGTTTTTTTATTTGTTAAAGCATATTTTTCCCAAAAAAATGCGTTTGAAAGTAGGGTTGTCCCGATACCACTTTTTTAGGACCGAGTACAAGTTGATACTTTTTTTTCATGTACTCGCCGATACCGAATACCGATACTTTTTTAAATGTCATGTGACAGTTTTCAAACCACAATACAGACTAAGGATATTTTCTTTAGAATTATGAAGAACTCTAACTCAAGACATTATAAAAGAATAAAATGAATAAAAAAAATGATTTGCTTGTCACGCAGTAGTAAAAAACTCAAAGAATTTTCACAGAACATGTTGATAAATACAAAAAAAGTATTCTATTTAGGCATCGGGAGCATTTGTGCGAGTACAAGTACTCCCGCAAATACTCTGTATCGGTCCCGATACCAATACTAGTATCGGTATCTGGACACCCCTATTTGAAAGACCGCTGCGCAAATACCGTGTAACATTAAATATTGCAGCAATCGCTATTTTATTTCTTGAGGTCTCTGCTAAAAGAAAATATATAATGTTTGGGGGTTCTAAGTGATTTTTCCAGCAGAAAATACAGGATTTTTACTTTTAAGCACCAAGTGTCAAAAAAGATTTAGCCTTTAAATGGTTAAACTGAGAACTCTCCTACACCGAGTTCAGTTAATTGATAAGTAGCAACATTGTATATCTTTTCTCAAAACTTGGCAGGCTGCCTGGAGACAAGTCTCCTCCACGGGAAACTTCAGGCAACTTGCATTGACTTCTATTATAGAAGCTTTTTGCAAGTCGTGCTGCTGAAGTTAAAAAAAAAAAAAAAAAAAACGGCTTTCTTACAGCACAAATCGGCCGATGCCGATTAATTAAAAAACGCAAAATATTGGCCGATATATCGGCCAGCCGATATATCGGTCGACCTCTAGGCTGGGGTATTAGTTTGGGTGATTCAGATATTTGTATTTTGATGAGAGGGACCAGCGCTAAGTACTTTTCTCAACTCAAGTACCCCCAACAGGTCATGTTTTCAGGCATGCCATTATTTTGCACAGGTGATTTGATCAGTTTCACTGCCTTTAATAATTACCACAGCCTTGTCATCTGAAGGTAATCCTGGAAACATGACATGTTGGGGGAACTTGCGGACTAGAGTTGAGAAACTAGGGGTCTCCAAACTCTTCAAACAAAGGGGCACTTTATTGCCCTTCAGACTTTACGAGGGCCGGATTGTGGCCAGCAGGGGAGAACAAATATGGCCTCAGGGTTGGTGGTCAATAGGAGGAGTATTCCCCCTATTAGTAGGAGGAATGGTATCGGTGGAGGATATAGTGCCCCATTGTTGGTGTCAGTGGGAGGAATAGAGCCCCAAGGGCTGGATAAAAGCTAGCAAAGGGCCACATCTGGCCCTCGGGCTGCAGTTTCTAGACCCCTGGTCTAGACAACCCCGCTGTTGCTCTGGTAGTCAGTAATGGTGTGTTCACCCATTAGAATTCATAGTATGTGCTACTTACTGGTAGGATAATCAGGTAATATTTATTATGGGAGGAGGATGCAGTGGTTTTGCTCTGCTTCACTGAGGCTTCATGCACACGGCTGTACGGTGCAGACCCAGTGTAATCACTCTCCCGGGACCGCAGCTGCCACTATAACTGCCCATTGAGATGTTAGAAGATCCATAAAGCACCTGTATGGATGTATGCACTGTATCCATGTTATTTTTTTTTATGTCAAATTTCAATATTTTTTTTTACTAAAATGCTATTTTTTGGTTGTATTTTAGTCAGCTGAATTGTTTAAGTCGTATTCTAGTCTGCTAAAATCTCCAGTAAATTTTAGTTGCCCGCTTTCCTCAGAGTTCTGCCTGTCTATTAAAGCCCCAGCCCCCTGACTCTATTGGAAAGTTGTATTGGCTGAGAGACGCAGGCTTCCTCTGCCTGCCGTCTGGTGGTTCTGGAACATTGCCCTGCAAACCACAGAAGAAGAACTCTTCTGTCTGTTTTGTGTCTGTGTGGATGTGACATTGTGAGTGTTTCCCCTCTCAGCAAGGTAGCGGTGTGTAAAATAACAGCCTCCCCAAACCGTCCAGTTCTCTGCCCTGTGCACTCCTCTAACTCCCATTTATTTCCTCATCTCCCCATCCCCAAAGTATAATGCACCCCCTCGCTCCCATTTATTTCCCCCATCCCCTCCTCAAGTTTATAAATCTTGGTTTCTTTATCGTACATCACGGGACACAGAGCGCATAGCCATTACACTTGGGTTATATGGGTACCTTCAGGTGTGGACACTGGTGTAATCAATTTCACAGGAAGTTTCCTCCCTATATAACCCCCTCCCACTGGGAGTGCTTCAGTTTTTTCGCCAGTGTCTTAGGTGTTGGTCACGTCTAGCTGTCCCTCGGAGGTCTCGGGACCCAGGATAGCTAGCCGGATCCGTCCGAAGTGCTTCAAAGCCAAGGTGTACGGTACCCGGGCCCTGCTGGAGTGGGGTTTTGCCTATAGTGCCTCTCCTTGGAGGGCTGGATTCTGGGCTCCAGTGCCTTAGTCTCTTCCAAGAACTAAACGCTACTGATGCCAGGATGCTATATAGGTCCAGGGGTGTGGGTTCCTTAACACAGGACCCCGGTCCCTGAAGGTCCAAGACAATACCCACGGAGATGGGGGAAGGCTGGGCCTCTTGCATTTTGCAATACCCTGCGGCGTGGAGCAGGTAAGAGGGAACCTGCGGGACTTGGTTCGACAGTAGGTATCCCCCTGGGGGTTCTGGGTTGGCTAATGGTATGCTTGTGCATCAGCCACTATCTCCACTATGTCTTTTGAGGCAGGATGGGATGTACTAATGTTTACCCAGATAACATGTAGATATATATATGCTTTTAAAGATATGTATTTTGCTACTCCCCCCAGATTTGCCTGTTAGCATGATACTGCAGCCCCACGTGTATAGAGAGGAAGTGCTGACAAAACTCCTGTTTCCTAGGAAGCCTATGGGGACAGCTTCCTCTATGTGTGCACTACAAAGATTAGTGGCTTACCGGGTGTCTGTGTTACTAGCGCTGGTCCAGGCTTCTCCTCTGCTCTCTGCTTCCTCCATGTTGGTTTCAGCGTGGGGGGGGGCGGGCCAGCAGCGTCAGGTCTCGGATAAAGCAAAAAAGCATTTCCTGGCTGGTCATTCCCTCCTGAGAGCAGTGGAGAGTGAGGACATAGAGCGCGCAGCTGAGCCAGTTCTGGCTAACAGTGACACCCAGTGGTGGTTTGTGGATCTTCAGGTCTGGACTTAAAAGTCCACACTGACCAGAAAAAAAAAAAGATTTTTTTCTTGAAGGGACTCAGCCTTAGATCTGGCAGTATCTGAGTCGGTGCAACCTTGGACTCCAACTAACGGGCATTGGTGTGGCAATACTCACAGGACTTTCCTCGGTATTGCCGCCTTCTCAGGCGTATGAAAATTTAGATTTTTTTTTACCATAGCCTGTCCTTATTAATGTTTCACTTCTAGCTACAACAGTTGGGTGTTGGCTGTAGGGGTGTCTCAAGGTTGTGCAATGGCTCCCAAGGGATCAGGACCAGCTAAGGCTGCAAAAGGTGCCAAAAAAGTAAAGGGGTCTCCAACGGGGTCAGAGGATTTGGGCCAGGCTCCAGTGGTCCCACCCTCACCAGATAGACCACCGAACAGCATCGTGCAGGAGCCATTGAGGGTGCTAGGGGCAGAGGCGGCCCCCAATCAACCCATTCCCGTTTATGTTACGGAAGAAATGCTAGAATCCACCCTGGGTGGGCTAGAGAAAAGGTTAACTGCTTTAATTGCCCGCTCTTTGCCGGGTGGCAAACGAGCTAGATCCCCGTCACCTAGAATGGTGTGTTCGGATGCAGAGGTCCTCTCTTCGGAGGAATTGGACCCACAGGGGGATCAAGCGGACCTGAGTCCTGACGGGTCAGACATTGAAGATTCCACTATAGATGAAATTTTTTCGGCTTCTCAAGCAGAGAGTCTGTGGATCCAGTCTCTGACGGATATGGTTCGCACTGCTTTTAAACTTCCAGTGTCAGAACAATTAGCCCCCGCGGTATCCTCTTTAGGTTCCTTGAAGGCACCATTGAGTGGTGCGTCTTTCCCGGTTCACCCCCTTCTGGAGAGCGTGATTTTTCAGGATTGGGCTCGACCTGATAGGATTTTTATCCCTCCTAAAAGGTTCACTATTCTCTATCCTATGGAAGAAGAATTTGCAAAGAAATGGGCACTCCCTACCGTGGACGCAGCCATTTCCTGCGTAAATAAATCCCTGACCTGTCCGGTGGAAAATGTCCAGGTGTTTAAAGATCCAGTCGACAAAAAATTGGAGACCCTACTGAAGGCTTCTTTTACCACAGTAGGTGCCGTGGTTCAGCCAGCAGTGGCAGCCATTGGCGTTTGTCAGGCTTTAAAGGATCAGACTAAACAGATATTAAGGGACATACCGGCTCAGCAAGCTCGTGAATTGGCTGACCTCCCAAGAGCTCTCTGCTTTGCAGTAGATGCTATTAAGGACTCCGTTCAACAGGCGTCCCGTTTATCTCTGCTGTTGGTTCATATGCGTCGCCTTTTGTGGCTAAAAAACTGGTCAGCAGAGGCACCCTGCAAAAGGCTTTTAGCACGATTTCCCTTTCATGGTGGGAGACTATTCGGTGAAGACCTAGATAAATATATCCAGACCATATCAAGTGGTAAAAGTTCTTTCTTGCCTGTCAAGAAAAGATCGCGTGGGCCCGCATTTAAGCGACAGGCCTTTGCAGGCTCGGCCCCTTCAACTTCCCGTCAGTATCGACGGCCTCCCGGGCGTTCAGCATTTAATAGCCGCCCACAAGGACAAGCCACGACAGGCAAGAGGCCATGGTCTCGCAAGCCGGTTAAACCAGTCCTCAGGTCAGATTCATGAAAGGGCGCCCCCACTCTCTTGGGTGGGGGGAAGGCTTCGGTTTTTCTCCCAAGTGTGGAAGGCCAGAATTCCCGACTCTTGGGTAAGATCCGTGGTAACCACGGGCTACAAGCTAGAGTTTCGGGAAGTCCCCCCTCCTCATTTTCAGGGGTCAAGTCTTCCAAGCGACCCATTAAAGAGGGCCTCTTGTAAAAGCATTGGATCGTCTCTTGCTCCAAGGGGTAATTGTAGAAGTACCAACCCAGGAATGGGGTCTGGGATTCTACTCCAACCTTTTCATAATACCAAAGCCCAATGGCGACGTCAGGCCTATCTTAGACCTCAAACGCCTAAATCGTTTTCTAAACATTCAGACCTTTCGTATGGAGTCCATACGTTCGGTGGCAGCCAGCCTACATCAAGACGACTTGCTAGCATCCATAGACATAAAAGATGCGTATCTGCACGTGCCGATCTACCCGGCACATCACAGGTTTCTTCGTTTTATGATAGATCACCGCCATTACCAGTTCGTAGCCCTCCCTTTCGGGTTGGCAACAGCTCCGCGGGTATTCACAAAGGTGTTAGCCCCGGTGCTAGCCGTTCTAAGGACAGAAGGCATTTTAGTCTTGGCATACTTGGACGATCTTCTGGTTATCGACAGCTCAGCTTCCAACCTCAATCAGGCAGTAGGTCGCACAGTTCAGCATCTAGAGGAATTCGGGTGGATTGTAAACCTAGAAAAATCTGTATTGAAACCCACAAAGCAGTTGGAATATCTAGGCCTTCGGCTAGATACAGACTGCCAGAGGATAATTTTACCTCAAGCAAAGATCAGATCAATAGCTCAAGCAGTTCAAGTGATCTTAGGCAAGAAGAGGCCGACTATTCGCCTATGTATGCGACTGCTGGGGAAGATGGTGGCCGCCTTCGAGGCTGTGCCCTACGCCCAGATCCATACCAGATATCTTCAGGCAGCCATTCTCTCTGCTTGGAACAAGTCCATTCAGGCGTTAGATCGTCCGTTAGTGCTCTCCCGAAGGTCCGGCGCAGCCTGTCTTGGTGGCTGGTCTCTCAAAATTTATCAAAGGGAAATCCTTTTGCCCCATCACGTGGAAGATAGTATCCACGGATGCCAGCCTGTCAGGTTGGGGGGCAGTTCTAGAAGAACAGACCCAGCAAGGGCAGTGGTCGGAGGCAGAAAAACTGCTTCCCATCAATATCTTGGAGATCAGAGCTGCTCGGCTGGCCCTGATCGCCTGGACTCTCCCCCTTCAGGGTCTGCCAGTAAGGATACAGTCCGACAACGCCACTGCGGTGGCATACATAAACCACCAGGGGGGCACGAAGAGCCCAGCAGCCCAAAGAGAAGTAAACCTGATTTTCTCATGGGCCGAAGCCCATGTACCCTGCATCTCGGCGGTGTTCATCCCAGGGATAGACAATTCTCAAAAAGATTTTTTGAGTCGTCAACAGTTGCTCCCGGGGGAATGGTCTCTTCACCCCCAGGTATTCCAAGAGATTTGCCAAAGATTCGGAGTCCCAGAGGTAGACATTATGGCAACGAGATCCAACAAAAAGTTGGACAAATTCATATCCCGAGCCAGGGATCCCTCGATGCCTTGGTTTGTCCTTGGCACCAGTTTTCTCTTCTGTATGCGTTCCCTCCACTGCAGATGATGCCCTGCCTTCTACGGAGGATCCGGGTGGAGCGCAGGCCTGTGATCCTGGTGGCCCCAGCCTGGCCCAGGAGGGCTTGGTACGCACTCATCGTGAAGATGTCAGTCGGGGCGCCGTGGCTGCTCCCCCTGCGCCCAGATCTGCTGTCTCAGGGCCCAATCTGCCATCCTGCTTCACAGCAGCTAAATTTGACGGCTTGGCGGCTGAATCCCTAATTCTTAAGGGCAGAGGCCTCTCAGATCAGGTCATATCTACGTTGATTCAGGCTAGGAAACCGGTCTCCAGAAATATTTATTACAGAGTCTGGAGAACCTATGTGGAGTGGTGCGAGTCTCAAAAATGGCATCCTCGAAAGTTTTTTATTGACAGGATCTTGCGATTCCTCCAGGTTGGCGTTGACAAAGGGTTGGCTCTTAGTACTCTAAAGGGGCAGGTGTCGGCTTTATCAATATGGTTTCAAAGACCCTTGGCCACCCATTCGCTTATGAAAACCTTCTTGCAGGGGGTCTTGCATGTGAATCCCCCTATTAGAGCTCCCCTCTGCCCCTGGAATTTAAATCTGGTCTTGTCAGCTTTACAAAGGCAGCCGTTTGAACCTCTGACAGAAATCCCTCTTGTGCTACTAACCCGAAAGTTGGTTTTCTTGGTGGCTATGGCTTCAGCCAGAAGGGTTTCCGAGCTGGCAGCCTTGTCATGCAGGGAGCCATACCTTTATTCTGCATAAGGACAGAGTGGTTCTGCGGCCTCAACCTTCTTTCCTTCCTAAGGTCATATCCAGTTTTCACTTGAATCAGGACCTAGTCCTACCATCCTTCTTTCCTACTCCCCAGTCC
This sequence comes from Rana kukunoris, assembly GCA_029574335.1. Classification (NCBI taxonomy): domain Eukaryota; kingdom Metazoa; phylum Chordata; class Amphibia; order Anura; family Ranidae; genus Rana; species Rana kukunoris. Next base: position 95,237,633 of record CM056059.1, read on the forward strand.
AGAGAGGAAAGACGGCTTCATACTTTGGACGTGGTTCGAGCCATGAGGGTCTATCTCAAGGCTACAGAGAAGATTCGGAAAACGGATGTACTTTTTGTTCTTCCGGATGGCCCCAAGAAGGGTCAGCCGGCTGCCAAGTCTTCCTTGGCTAGGTGGATTAAGCAGCTGATTTTTCAGGCCTATGGTCTGAAGCGCGTTCCACCTCCCTTATCAGTTAAAGCCCATTCTACGAGGGCCATGAGTGCCTCCTGGGCGGCACACCATCAGATCTCTATGGCACAGGTTTGCAAGGCGGCAACCTGGTCTTCCGTACATACGTTTACTAAATGTTATAAGTTGGACGTTGCAAAGGGTACGGACGCAGCTTTTGGGCAGGCGGTCCTACGGGCAGCAGTATAGAATCCTCTGGCCCGGTTCACGCCCCCTTGTTTTTCTGTTGGTGGAGCTATTTTTTTCTCCTGACAATGTTTTTATTTGGCTATTCTTGGCCTTACGGTCTCCCTCCCTTCATAGAGCATTGCTTTAGGACACCCCAAGTGTAATGGCTATGCGCTCTGTGTCCCGTGATGTACGATAAAGAAAAAGGGATTTTTAATAAACAGCTTACCTGTAAAATCCTTTTCTTGAAGTACATCACGGGACACAGAGCTCCCACCCCTCTTTTGGGGAACATTGTGTAACCTCGGGAGAATTGCTTGCTACAAAACTGAAGCACTCCCAGTGGGAGGGGGTTATAGAGGGAGGAAACTTCCTGTGAAATTGATTACACCACTGTTCACACCTGAAGGTACCCATATAACCCAAGTGTAATGGCTATGCGCTCTGTGTCCCGTGATGTACTTCGAGAAAAGGATTTTACAGGTAAGCTGTTTATTAAAAATCCCTTTTTTATTTATAAAGATGTCATATATCACAACGGCTTAGGCCCCTTTCACATGCTCTGTCCGATAAGGTCCGCCTGTCAGTTTTTCCGGAGGGCTTGATATGACCCTGTACTCTCCCCTATGGAGTGGTGGATGTCAGCGGTGACTGTCAGTGGATCCTGTCCACAAAATCCAGACAAATGTTGGTCGATGCGATTACGATTATCAAGTCCACGATTCGATTCGATTCCGCGATGCATCACGATGCATCAAGATTACTGCGCACAGTTTTTATCTGTTCTTAAAAAAACTCTCTGCATGTAGCAAACTGTAAACACAGCAGACAACTTAAACAGGAGCTCCAGACTGACCCCCAAATACTACGAGATGGACAGAGACTGCAGACAATGATACTAGAGAGGATCAGAGACTGCGGACATGATACTAGAGAGGGTCAGAGACTGCGGACATGATACTAGAGAGGGTCAGAGACTGCGGACATGATACTAGAGAGGGTCAGAGACTGCGGACATGATACTAGAGAGGGTCAGAGACTGCGGACATGATACTAGAGAGGGTCAGAGACTGCGGACATGATACTAGAGAGGGTCAGAGACTGCGGACATGATACTAGAGAGGGTCAGAGACTGCGGACATGATACTAGAGAGGGTCAGAGACTGCGGACATGATACTAGAGAGGGTCAGAGACTGCGGACATGATACTAGAGAGGGTCAGAGACTGCGGACATGATACTAGAGAGGGTCAGAGACTGCAGACATGATACTAGAGAGGGTCAGAGACTGCGGACATTGTCGTTTGGCAGGACTTTATGGGGACAATGTATGCCATGCTTATTGTCTTAGTGATTGATTCACATCACAACTTCATTGATACCTTTTTTTTTTGTACGATTTTTAGTTTTGCTCATTACTACCACACGTGCAATGCATGGCTGCATGTGTGTGGCAGTGATGAGCAAAAGCAAAAATCATACAAAAAAAATAAAAAAAGGGTATCAATTTCAAGTCAATGAAGTTGTGATGTTAATCAATCACTAAGACAATAAGACATACATAAACTAGTGTGCCATCAATTGCTGCCAGTGTGCCATTGCCATCAATTGCTGCCAGTGTACCGCCAGTGTGCCAATGCCATTAATTGCTGCCAGTGTGCCGTCAATTGCTGCCAGTGTGCCGTCAATTGCTGCCAGTGTGCCGTCAATTGCTGCCAGTGTGCCGTCAATTGCTGCCAGTGTGCCGTCAATTGCTGCCAGTGTGCCAATGCCATCAATTGCTGCCAGTGTGCCATCAATTGCTGCCAGTGTGCCATCAATTGCTGCCAGTGTGCCATCAATTGCTGCCAGTGTGCCATCAATTGCTGCCAGTGTGCCAATGCCATCAATTGCTGCCAGTGTGCCATCAATTGCTGCCAGTGTGCCATCAATTGCTGCCAGTGTGCCATCAATTGCTGCCAGTGTGCCATCAATTGCTGCCAGTGTGCCGTCAATTGCTGCCAGTGTGCCAATGCCATCAATTGCTGCCAGTGTGCCGCTGCCAGTGTGCCAATGCCAATAATTGCTGCCAGTGTGCCATCAATTGCTGCCAGTGTGCCGTCAATTGCTGCCAGTGTGCCGTCAATTGCTGCCAGTGTGCCGTCAATTGCTGCCAGTGTGCCGTCAATTGCTGCCAGTGTGCCGTCAATTGCTGCCAGTGTGCCGTCAATTGCTGCCAGTGTGCCATCAATTGCTGCCAGTGTGCCATCAATTGCTGCCAGTGTGCCATCAATTGCTGCCAGTGTGCCAATAATTGCTGCCAGTGTGCCAATGCCATCAATTGCTGCCAGTGTGCCGTCAATTGCTGCCAGTGTGCCGTCAATTGCTGCCAGTGTGCCGTCAATTGCTGCCAGTGTGCCGTCAATTGCTGCCAGTGTGCCAATGCCATCAATTGCTGCCAGTGTGCCAATAATTGCTGCCAGTGTGCCATCAATTGCTGCCAGTGTGCCATCAATTGCTGCCAGTGTGCCATCAATTGCTGCCAGTGTGCCAATGCCATCAATTGCTGCCAGTGTGCCAATGCCATCAATTGCTGCCAGTGTGCCAATGCCATCAATTGCTGCCAGTGTGCCAATGCCATCAATTGCTGCCAGTGTGCCAATGCCATCAATTGCTGCCAGTGTGCCATCAATTGCTGCCAGTGTGCCAATGCCATCAATTGCTGCCAGTGTGCCAATGCCAATAATTGCTGCCAGTGTGCCATCAATTGCTGCCAGTGTGCCACAAATTGCTGCCCATTCTAACTGTGCCCATCAATTTCTGCCAGTGTGCATGCCCCGAGTACCTGATGATGATGAATCTGACTCATGTCACTGCTGCCTTCAGTACTCGGCTGTCTCGGTTCTCCCACAGCAGCGTGAGTTAAGCCAAGGAGGAAGGCTCTGGGGAGTCGGGAGCGGGACCGGGGACACTCGCTGAACGTGTCCCTCACATGGCGATGGGCGACTGGGAATGCCGTCAGCGGGGGGGGCGGGAAACGAGGCGCGGCGTCTTCGGCTGCATCAGCAGTGGGGGGTGGGAAAAGAGGCGCCAAAACTTCGGCTCCACTCGGGCGGCTCAGTCGGCTCCACTCGGCTCTGCGCGGCTGCTCGGCGGGCGGCAATGATGTCATCAGTATGCATCGATTATTTAAAGGGACAGCATCGGCGCAGAATCGCCGGAGGAATAATCGTGATGCATCGATTAAACGATTAATTTCAGCAGCCCTAATAACGAACAAGCGGTCTGATTTCCCCATAGGAGAGCAGGGCTGGGTCTGTCTCCACTCTCCACAGTGATGGGAGACAGGCCTGTCATCCACCTGTTCATCAGGGATCAGCAGATCGATCCCCACACTGAGCAAGCGGAGGTGCCCTTGTGAAAGCAGCCTTAGTCTGTGTCTGTAGTTTGTTCAATCTAGGGATGTCTCGATACCACTTTTTTACGACCGAGTACAAGTACCGATACTTTTTTTTATGTACTCGCCGATACCATTTCCCGATTTTTGACGAATGCCCCTTACGTTGGCGCTCAGGGGGACGAATGCCCCTTACGTTGGCGCTCAGGGGGACGAATGCCCCTTACGTTGGCGCTCAGGGGGACGAATGCCCCTTACGTTGGCGCTCAGGGGGACGAATGCCCCTTACGTTGGCGCTCAGGGGGACGAATGCACTGCTTAACAAAACTCCCTCCCCCAGCATCGAAACAAACAGGCAGGAGACTGAGTCACATCCAGCAAAATACCTGCCAGTGTGATATGATTCACACAGCGGGACATACTGAACAGCAGAAGACACGCTGCAAGCAGACTATGTGCATGTCACTTTACTTACCCGCCTGAAGACTCGCTCTGGTCCCTGCCACGCTCTCCACTCTGATCCCTGCCCCACTCTCCGCAATGGCCACCTCTCCGCCCCCCAGTCTGATCCCTGGCCCGCTCTCCGCCCCCCCACTTTGATCCCAGCCCCACTCTCCACAATGGCCCGCTCTCCGCCCCCCACTCTGATCTCTGCCTCGCTCTCCGCCCGCTGACTTCTCTCATCTGAAGTATCGTGTGAAGCATCGGGAGCATTTGTGCGAGTACAAGTACTCGCGCAAATGCTCGGTATTGGTCCCGATACCGATAATGGTATCGGGGCAACCCTAGTTCAATCCTAATACCATAAATAGTAACACGTTGTTAGATTTTTTTTTTTACTCTAGGATTATATAAGGAGTTTGACAATTCTAGAGCAGTGTTTCTCAACTCCAGTCCTCAAGGCGCCCCAACAGGTCATGTTTTCAGGATTTTCCTCAAATGGCTGTGGTGATTACTAAAGCAGTGAAACTGATCAAATCACCTGTGCAAAATTAATGGAAAGCCTGAAAACATGACCTGTGTTGGTGCGCCTTGAGGACTGGAGTTGAAAAACACTGTTCTAGAGAAATGTGCATTACAATCTAACTGAACCCGTTCGATTTTTTTAGTTGACTGAATGAAAATTGGAATAGATTTTTGCCAGTTTATAAATTGATTTATTTAAAAATGTCTTCTCCTTTTTAAGTTTTTGTCGCTGAAACCTGCAGCTGGCGAAAACTATGACCAATGCATTCGTCAACCTCTGTGTGCAGATAGTGTGGGTTCAGAGCATAGATCTGTGTGAGTGCTTTACAGAACCTCTGGTACATAACCACTTATAGTGACATCTTCTAATTCCTCTCGATGGCCTTCAGTATGTGGCAGCTGTGGCCCCAGGGGAGTGATTATTATGCAGGCTCTTTATGCTGAATGGAATGAAGCCTACTTTATTAAATGTGGGTTTTCGTATCTTTTTTTTTTTTTTTTTCATAACGTCATGGGGTGGTTGTCGGCAACAAAACTACATTTTTACATAACATGAAGTAAAATTGAACCACTCACAGTGGCAACTTTAAGACCTTGTCTAATCATAATGGAATACAATAGATACATATTATTTACAAAGCTAATTATCCTGCTACCCTGGATTAAAATATCAGTTTAGCAAGAAATATGTTATAATTGTTTGGTTACCCAGTAATGTCTTATCACAGTCGGAGTTAAGATTGTAGTCCTAATGTATTGCAGTAATTAATTTGTCACTATTGTGTTCCATTTTTGGGGAAAACCTTTAACAATTTCTTGCAGTTAGTTTCTTATCCCCTAGATGGCAGTGTTTCTTTAGCTCTCCTCCTATTTGCAGCGCTTGCTTTGCTTTGTGGACTACTTAACAGCATGATCAACAGGCTTAAAAGCACAATCTTTATGAGAATCTGCCAATCCCTACAGTTGATTAAGCAAGTTAAATAAATAAACCTCCCGAACAAAGTAGTCTTGGTGTTTTTATTTGAGGACCACAAGCCTTTTATCTTTTCATTAAGGGATAAGTGTACTTGCTGATTTGCTGCCAATATGTAAACATAAAGGGGTACCTTTTTACAGAGCAAAGCCTTTTATCCAGCTGCTCAGTCAGTCCGTTCTCAGAGGTCTCTATGAAATAAAAGTAGCTGGTTAGTGATTCATCGTGCCATCATCTAGCCAAACTGATTTCCCAAATTTGCCTAGCTACTGACTCCAGCAGAACTATGAGAGACTCTTGTAATGTAATTCCTTATACTAGCAAAAGTGTTCCCATTCATGAAACTGGGTGGAATTTGAAAGGTGCAGACATAGTAATAACTTTTGTCTATTAACCAATTAAGACCCGGACCAAAATGCAGGTAAAGGCTCCGTTTTGCGATTCGGCACTGCGTCGCTTTAAGTGACAATTTTGCGTTCGTGTGACGCGGCTCCCAAACAAAATTGGCGCCCCCTCCACAAATAGAACTTTCTTTTGGTGGTATTTGATCACCTCTGCGGTTTTTATTTTTTGTGCTATAAACAAAAATAGAGCGACAATTTTGAAAAAAAATTCAATATTTTTTACTTTTTTGCTATAATAAATATCCCCCAAAAATGTGTGTGTGTGTGTGTGTGTATATATATAATCCTCAGTTTAGGTCAATACGTATTTTTCTACCTATTTTTTGGTAAAATAAGCGTTTACCGATTAGTTTGCCCACAATTTATAACATTTACAAAAAAGGGGATAGTTTTATTGCATTTTTATGAAATATTTTTTTTTACTACTAATGGCGGCGGAAAAGTTTGTGTGGGAAAGAAATTGACTTTTTAGGCACGATTTTGTAGAAAAATAGAAAAGTAATTTTAAATTTTTTAAAAATACATAAATAAATACAGGACATAAATGGCCACACATATTGATGTGTCCTGTATGTTAAAAGACTATAGCATATACAGCAATATTCATTATGATGTCAAGAAAAAAGACGAACATCAAAGAGGCGCATGCGTGGGAGCTCCTAGGATGGCAGCTTAGGACCGGAGCTCTGCTCACCACCGGCTGTCAAACGCAAATATGTAGAATTTCAACCCGGATACAAACGACAAAAAGATATCCGAGGACTGCGGATTCAACGGTGAATCGGAAGATACCGGGTAAACTATTCCTTATTCAGGGGAATTATATACAGGAGCCTTGTAAAGAACGACAGCTGGGGACGGGGTGCCTGCGCTGTTTCTTTTTTCTGATGTGAATTACAGGTTCTATATACCTGTTAAGAGCAGAGAAACAACAGTAGTGAATAGCTGACATACTGTGGACCCAGTTCATGCCGGGCAAATATTACATAAAGAGCAAGAAACTTAATAAAAGGCTGGCTAAGAACAATTTACTTAAGATGGCCGCCGTACCTCAGACAGGTACATTGGGTACAGTTGAGACCTCATTGACTGACAGACAAGCTATATCTCCTATAAGTCCTTCTATAGTACCTCAGTAACCAAATTCTGACACTTGCCCTATTCTCTCCCCTCCTGCATCATTTGAAATAAAAAATCTCATGGAGGCTGGTCATTTAACTCCTGAGGTAATTACCTCACAAAGTCCTGCACATATGAATACAAAGGCTGAACAGGCTCATGAGGTAACCTTCAATGTCTCTGAATTATTCACCAGAATTTCTGAAATGCTAGATAAAGGACTGGCACAAAATGCAGAAAGAATCACAGGAGAGATTAGGGCTGATTTTCAAAGCCTGGGAAGCAGAATAGAAAATATTGAACACAAACTGGAGGTTAATACAGCACGGACTGATCAGAACTCAGATCATTTGCAAATCATGCAGGAACAGCTGGAGGCTGCTCAGGCACGGATCGACGAATTAGAGAACAGATCAAGAAGAGATAATTTCAGGGTCAGAGGATTACCAGAATCTATCTCAGACGTGCATACAGCTATACAGGACATTATCAAAATCCTGATCCCATCTATACCATCTATACCAAACCACAAACTAGAATTGGACCGAGCACATAGGGCCCTGGGTCCTTTAAGAAAGGACGGTTTACCAAGGGATGTGGTAGTTAAACCACATTTCTATTCCATTAAGGAGGAAGTGATGAAACAGTCTCGCAAACATGAACAACTACAGTACCAAGGCGCCATAAATCAAATATTTTCTGATATATCGCCATACACAATACAGAGAAGAAGAGCTATGAAGCCCTTATTGTCTGCCCTCATGAAAAAGGACATAAGATACAAATGGGCCTTCCCCTTTGCTTTGAAATTTTCATTTAATGGCAGGCAGTATGTAGTACAGAATTTTCAGGAAGGTGAGAGACTATTATTGGACTTGAAGATTATTTCCTGCGAGCCAGAAATGGACACTACTCTTATCCAGCAGGGCTCTGCCAAAAGACAAACCCCTATCAGCCCGACTTCCTCTGCTTGGAGCAGAGTCAAGCACAGGAAGGTTAAAGATAACTTTGCAACCTGAAGAGAAGGAACATGTTTGTGGATGTCTTTTCCCCTTTCTTCAAAGGGATGGTCACCGATGTCTTTTTTCCCCTATTTTTCCATACCCGGGAAAATAGATCTCACCAAAGCTACATGTTAATACTTTCCTAGGAAATGTTTATATACATATGTGTATGTGTATATGTATATATATATATATATGTATATTTCTATTATTTTTTTTTTTTTTTGTTTGTTTTTTCTTAGGAAAGTTAAAATAGTTTGTCTCTTTTAATATGTCATACTGGGTTGAATTATTCATAACAGTGATTTACATTACAGTTTGTTGAGCTGTCGCTGGCAGCCGGTGGTGAGGCATTGGGCCTCAGCCTACCCCTTGGATCGACGTTCCGTCGCTCCGGGGAGTGGGAACATAGCCCCTTATTTTCTGGGCTATTCTATGGTCACGTGTTTGAATGGGGGGAGGGGAAATACACCCTCCCCTCATTCTGGGTCATTTTTTGACCTTGCGTTAATTTACATATGGATAAAATGTCTTTGTCTATTTTCTTTTTTCTCTATCATTTCTTTCTCTTCTGTTCACTCTTCCCCCCCCGACCTACCTGCCAATGAGAGCTCCTACGTTTAAGTGTCTACAGTCATTATTTTGCAAACCGGATAATGTACCTAAGTTGTTTAATGTGTCTCATGATACGGATATGGTTTGGGAACGCATGAGAATTAGCTTTGCCAATTTTATATCCCATGGCTGGTATGGCTAATCCTCCTGCTCCCCTTCGTGTTGTTTCACACAACACGCAGGGGCTGAATTCTCCAGTTAAAAGACGAAAGGCGCTACAAGTCTACAAATCCCTTCATGCTGATGTGGTATTTCTACAAGAGACCCACTTCCCAAAGCGGTATACTCCCTCGTTCTTACATGCTCATTTCCCATTATTCTACCCGTCAAAGGCCGAAAATAAGACTAAAGGAGTGGCAATTTTATTCTCCAAACACTGCAAATTTAACTTAATTAAGGAATACGCGGACCCAGAGGGTAGATTCATTCTGGTAAAGGGCACTCTGGAAGGAAATACGTACACTTTTATATCATACTATGCTCCCAACCGGGGACAGAAGGGGTTCTTCTGCCAAATGCTTGAATCTCTCCAGCCTTTGGTAGAGGGAGTCATAGTTATGGGGGGAGATTCCAATCTGGCTTTTGACTCTGGACTGGATAAATCCGGCCCAGCAAAAGATAAATTAATTAGACCTACTAAAACCAGTACCCAAGTCGCTCGCGTGCTTCACCAATATAGATTGACCGACATATGGAGAGAATTGAACCCAACTGCTAAAGATTTTACTCACTTCTCTAACCCCCACCAGTCGTATTCACGTATAGACCATATATTACTTTCCAATCACCATGTCCCCTCGGCCCAGAAGTCCTCCATTATGGACGTCCCATGGTCGGATCATTCCATGGTTCTGTTATCTCTAAGAAAAAACAGTTCTAATCAAAGAGTATCTCATTGGACCCTCAACCAGTCATTGTTGAAAGACCCAACTATAGCCACAGAGATTGAACAAACTATAACAGATTACTTTAAAAATAATGACATAGAGGAAATCTCTCCAGAAACTTTATGGGCGGCGCACAAGGTGACAGTGAGGGGAAAACTAATACAGATCGCAGCCAGACAAAAAAGACTGAAGAGGCTGGAGGTGGAAGAACTTGAAAAGACATTTGACGATTTGAGCAAAAAGCATAAATTGGACCCCTTTGGTTTCCCAACTTCTAAATTGGACGCTGCCAGGACAGCTCTGAATCTTGTGCTTACGGTAAGAGCAGATGAGGCACTTAAATGGTCGGGAGCTAGATTTTATAGATTAAAAGATAAAATTGGTCAAATGTTGGCGCATAAACTATCCCCTAGACTAAGGCCGAGAGTCCTCCCTAAGATTAAACAAGCCAATGGCTTATTTACCTTGAACCCTCAGAAGGTGATGGATTCCTTCCAAAGCTTCTATTCAAAACTTTACGACTTTGAAACACTCTCCAATTCTAATAGCGTGGGAGAATTTTTCTAGATAGTTTGGACCTTCCCTCGCTGGCGGAAGTGCATAGAGAGAAAATGGAAGCTCCCATCTCGATTGAGGAAGTTTTGGAAGTGATGAAAATGTTAAAAACAGATAAAGCTCCAGGACCAGATGGTTTCTCTGCTCCTTACTACAAGACTTTCTCGGCTCTTCTATCTCCATACCTTACTCATTTTTTTAACCATTTAACGAAGAGGAATCCTATAGATATTCAGCTGAATTCGGCATATATCTCTGTGATCCCTAAACCTGACAAGGATACCAGTCAAGTGGAAAACTATAGACCAATATCGTTGATTAACAATGACCTTAAAATCCTAACCAAAATAATAGCCAATAGACTAGCATCCTTCATTGGTCAGTATATACATAAGGATCAGGTGGGTTTCATTCCTGGTAGACAAGGCCCTGACCAAGTAAGGAGAGCGGTAGACATAATCTCCATATTGCAATCCGGTTGGATAGGAGATCAAAAACAAGTAGGGATGCTCTTATCATTGGACCTTCAAAAGGCCTTTGATTCGGTCTCCTGGCCATATATGTTTGAAGTTATGAGACGTTGGGGGTTTGGCTCAAGAGTCTTGGGCATATTATCTGCACTCTACTCTTCTCCTGAGGCTAAAATAAGACTGCAGGGACTATTTTCAGAATCTATTAAAATTAAAAGGGGAACCCGCCAGCGATGCCCATTGTCTCCTTTGATATTCGCAATTGTTATAGAATCTTTGGCAATAGCGATTCGGAATAACGCGAATATCAGAGGAGTTCAATGTACCCGTAAGGACCACAAATGTGCATTATTTGCGGATGACCTGCTACTATTTGTTACTTCCCCGATTTCCTCTATGTCCGAAATCTACTCTGTACTTGACAAATTCTCCAGGGCCTCTGGCCTTAAAGTCAATATGTCCAAATCTAGGGCCCTCAATGTCTCGCTTCCTGTAGATGTAGTTTCCTTACTACAAAAGAAATATGAATTTTGGTTGGAATGGCTCATCTATCAAATACTTGGGTATCAATTTATCTTCGAAATTTGAGGATCTATATACAGCCAACTACCCTCCTATGTATAAAAAACTTGAATCTGATTTAGGTGATTGGGATACACAGAATATAGGCTGGATTGGCAGGATAAACTCTGTCAAGATGACTCTTCTTCCTAGACTTCTATACCTCTTTCGTTCTCTCCCCATACCGATAAAAAGGAATCACTTGAAGGCTTTTCAGGGTAAGATCACCAAATTTGTATGGAACAAAAAGAGCCCCCGTGTATCATCGCGTAGCCTCTTTAATCTCCCTAATCAGGGAGGTTTGGGACTCCCAAATTTTGCTGTGGTTACTACCAGGCAGCTAGACTGGCACAACTGTCAGATATATAACTCAAACAGGACCAACCTGATTGGGTTAGTCTGGAAGAACAGGCGTCCCCCACATGCTCATTGGAAAATCTTGTGTGGTCTATCCCCAAACGCAGACATTCTATTATGTCTCCGGCACTGTCACAGACGTTGGTTCTGTGGGACTCGCTCAGGAGCAATCCCTCTTTAGTCTCTAAGAGTCTACCATTAACTGATATATTTCAGGTCCCATCCTTTGCATCCAATGTGAACGTTGAATCCTTCCAGTGGTGGCGAGATAAGGGAGTATACCGCATTGGACGATTCTTCTCCCACTCGGGTCCTCTATCAGAACAATATTTTAGGGACAGTCTTGATCTTCCTCCAGAGAAATCAAGATTTTCTCAAATCTACAGTTTTGTACAGAAACTCTGGACTGACAAGGCTGTAACTGGTCATTTTACGCCCTATGAACGAAAATGTGAACAGGCCCCAGTAAGGAAGGGTGGTATTTCTGTAATTTACAAATCCCTTGCGAACAATGTCAATAAATTACCCTATATGCTAGCTTGGGAGAAGGAAATTCAGGATGAGTGGGATTTGGAAGATTGGGGAGAAAACTTCCATAGATCTATAAAGGGTATCATCAACATGTCACTCATAGAGGCGAATGTCAAAATATTTACTAGATGGTATCTAGTTCCTCTAAGGCCTCGTACACACGATCGGACATATCCGATGAAAACGGTCCGCGGACCATTTCCATCGGATATGTCCAATCGGGAGTTTGATCCGATGGCGTGTACACACCATCGGATCAAATTCCCCGCCGCCTGACGGCGCGGTGACGCGGCGGTGACGTTGACGCCGCCACGTCACCGCCACGTCACCGCACCAGGAAGTTAAACACTTCCGCGCATGCGCCGAATCCATTCGGCGGCGCGGCGGCGGTGGGGGACGACATGTCTGCTGGTAAGTGTACTAACCAGCAGACATGTCGGGCGGACAGATTCCCACCGGATAGATTTCAAAGCATGCTTTGAAATCTGTCGGGTGGAGAAATCTGTCCGCTAGCCCATACACACAAGCGGAGATGTCTGCAGAAACGGTCCCTCGGACCGTTTTCAGCGGACATATCCCCTCGTGTGTACGAGGCCTAAGACTGGCATCCATATATCCTTCATCCTCACCTTTTATGCTTCAGAGGATGCCAAGGCATGGGTTCCATGATTCACACCTGGTGGGAATGCCCAAGAATACGAGGTTTTTGGAGTAAAGTGTTCCATATAATTAGACGGATTACGGGTTGTAATATACATCAGTCCCCGGCGATTGCCTTACTGAATGGATTCATACCACAAGTATCAAAGGTTACCAGAAGGCTGATATGGTTTATCCTAACAGGAGCTAGAATCACTATAGCTGCAGCCTGGAAGAAACAGGCGGTCTCAATCTTAAGTATGAAAAGAAAGATCACCTGGATAATGGAACAGGAAAGGAGAATTGGCTCAATGTTGGATAGACTTACTCAGTTTAACGCAATCTGGGAACCATGGGTAAAGTACTTGGGGATCTCACACCCCATAAAGGGGTGATAACATAACTTACTGTAGGCTGATGTACACACCTGGCAGGTAGGATCTCTGTCTCTCTACCCTCTCACCCCTACCCTCTTTTTCGTTCCCTCTCTTTCCATCTTTCTCACATTCCTCTTTTCCTTCTCTTATAATTTTCTTCTTTATGTTCTGGTTTTATGCTGTGCTTGTGTTCAGGTTTTTGTATAATCTGTGTTTGGGAAACGTTCTCTCTCTATATATATATATATATATATATATATATAATATACATGTTACGCCTCTATCATAGGGGTGGAGGAAGTTGAAGAGGGATTCTCCTCTCTTTTTCTCCCTCCCTCTCTTCATCGAACTTGTTATTTATTCTTTTAGTATTAGGTTCATTTAATCGGTCCAGATATCGTACACTTCGTACCAGAGGTACTTGAGAAGTTTTAAGTTTACGAAGTGGACTTCACAAAATTGTAATATTTATAATAACTTGCTAAGGGGGCGGGATGGTTTGGGGGAATTACTCTACCTCCCCGGGCACAGAGTGATCCCATTGGGGGTGTCAGTGGGGGTGGAGGGTGCCCTTCCCATCTCATTTCTATATATGTTGGACCAATAAGGTTTTGATTTATCCCAACTGCTGTAGACTAGGGACCCTAGACGGATTGATAGGAACTGCAGGATTTGGGGGAGGGTAGGGAGCTACCCCGGTTAGACTATATGGCTTAGGGTCAGAATTTACTCCCTTGTTGAACCTGTTTTCTTTTCATCGCAGATAGCATGTTATTTAGGTATGGTTGAGAAATGACGTAGTGATGACTTCAGCAAACGATGTCTCAATATTTAAGGATATGTAACAAAATGTATTGATTTCCAGATATGTTCTTTAAATTGTACTGACTTTATTCAGAAAATAAACTTAAACTTGAATGAAAAAGAAAAAAGACGAAACGTTAAATTTCTACTGTATTATACAATACAGAGCAGGTTTAGGGTTGATCCAACCCAAAGGAGACTGCTTGGTGTATCGCTAAGTAGTTTCTATTCAGATCTTGACATTCATAGGATTTCTCTTGGAGTTGCTCTACATGTTTCGTGGTTTGCCCACTTTATCGGGAGCATAGAGAAATAAACAAAAACATTAATGGCATATAGAAAACAGGGGAGATTGGTTGCGATTGCCCAATGAGAGCCGAGAAAGACCGTTGGTGTCCCCAAAGAGGGAACAACGTTGCTGTCTAGATGGCCAGGAATAGGCAGTGCGAGCACCCTGATGTCTCCGAGATAAAGCCTGCCCCCGCCAGAAGGGGGTGCTATATCACCTTGCCTGAGTAGTACTGTTGTTTCAAAGGATCCTTCAGATTTTCTATTAAGATCCAAAAAGAGATTGAGCCAGTGTAGTCTCTTGCTTGTCCTGGCTTATAGTCAACAGAGTTTCCCCAACGTTGTGTGCGGCTGCACCTGGTCTTGCACTAATGGCGGCGATCAGCGTTTTTTTTTTTTTTTCGTGACTGCGACATTATGGCGGACAAATTGGACAATTTTGACACATTTTTGGGACCATTGTCATTTTCACAGCAAAGAATGCTATAATAATGTACCGATTACTGTGAAAATGACAATTGCACTTTGGGAGTTAACCACTAGGGGGCACTGAAGGGGTTAAGTGTGACCTCATCTGTGTTTCTAACTGTAGGGGGGCGGGGTTGGATGTGTAACGTCATTGATCGTCTTTCCCTATATCAGGGAACAGACGATCAATGACAGCACCACAGTGAAGAACGGGGAAGCTGTGTTTACACACAGCTCTCCCCGTTCTTCAGCTCCGGGGACTGATCGCGGGACTCCGGTGGCGATTGGGTCCCGCGGTCACGGTCCCGCGGCTTCGGACCGGGTCATGGGCACGCACCCGTGACCAACGGCTGGGCACTTAGAGGGTGTACAGGTACGCGCTTGTGCCCAGCTGTGACATTCTGCCGATGTACATGTGCAGGAGGTGGTCCTTATGTGGTTAATATAACAATACTAATTAGAGAAAACAATCAGCGCATACTGAAATCAAATATAAGAACTAAATTGCAAGCTGTACACCAAAAGACCAATCGCAACACATAATATATGCAGGAAAAGTAAAATTGGTGCAGTGCAATATACAAATGAGTCCATAAACGGGTATGGAGAAATGATGCAAAATGAAGGGAAAACGTTCTGGACAGCCGCACTCCAAAAATTAAGCTATGTTTTTTGATTTTACAATAAAAGCAATTCATTTTTGAAGTGCCGCTGTCCAGACCGTTTTCCCATCATTCCATGCATTGCCAGCACCCGTGGCTTTGGATCTGGTGAGGCGTCTCTTGATCGGTATCCTGGAGCGGTGATTTCTTCTTTTCATTAGGTATGGAGAGATGAATGGGTTTTCAGCAGTACAGCGCGAAGACTCCTCGTGACGGAAAACAAGGGAGTGAGTGGGGTGTCTTCTCTATGGACTCGTTTGTATATTGTGCTGCACTAATATAACAATACTGTCATGATTTTCAGCCTTAGGTTATATACGCAAAGTGTTCACCATTGCACTGTGTGGAGTATGTAATATAACTTGCAGTTTACAGAATGGGACAGTCTTGAGTATGTCATGTATAGCACAGTATATGAAGGGGATACCCCCAATACATTCAGTCCATACACCTTTCACATCCCAACCCATCACTGGTTCTGCAGGCTGTCAATCATTGCAACATATGCTCCCAGCTTAGCTAATATACTAATGAGCTTGTGGGAGGAGCATAGTATTTTTGGAGTCTATAGACCTGAGATCGTGATATATAAAGGGTATATCGACGATGTCGTCATACTCTGGAATGGCACAGTAGTCTTCTTTTTTTTTTTCTTTAACCCTTTGTTTACACTGTCACTCATTGCAGGCAAATCTGCATATTCTCGGCAGCACGTTACATTATTTTTCAGCTTCTCTCTAGCATGAAACCACATCAATTTCTTGTGAGGTGACGTTATGGCTGGAGCTACCTCTTGCTCATTTTTGGGGTTTTGTCTTAAATTAACAGGTTTATATATTTTTTTTTAAAAGGAATAATAAATGCAAATATTTTTTTTGCAGGTAAAAAGAGGGTGCATTTATTTTTTTATTAGGAGACTGTAAAGCATTGCAGATCCCAGGTGCAGTGTCAGGCTCCGGCAGCCTATTAGTGTAGCTTTTTTTCCCCCTGTACCTCCAATATGGGCAGGCAGTTACTGAATTGCAGGAACAACCAATGAACTACAAGACTCCTCACCAGCACCCTCTTAGTTAATTGAGAACTACAAGCCGTGAGTCGCAGTGGTTGACGGTAGTTGTAGTTCACTCACTTTACAGAACTCTGTGAATGAATGACATGGCTGGGTGGTTGGAACCCCCTCACGGCCGTGCTGTTTTTAAATTGTGATGGCACAATTAAAAAAAAAAAACGAATTTTGCACCTGCGAAGAGTGACGCCAGCTTCTGGTGAGATCCCTGGGAGTGCTTTAGCCCAAATTTCATGAGAAGATACTGCTGCACTGTAACATTATCATCTGTGAAGTACTCGGCATTCCCTGGTATTTGGTTGGCAGGATGGTGACGTCACTCCTTGAAGTATAGGAGTCGTGGTAAAAATGTTAACTAATCTTTTTTGCTCCACCATTTATCATTTACACTTTGGTATAGTACGTTAGGATGGGGGAGGAGGCCCTTATTGAATAAGCATGCTTTGCATGGATTGGAAAGTATGCTTTATTATAACTATGGGACCAGTGATGGCGAACCTTTTTGAACCTGAGTGCCCAAACTGCAGCACAAAACCAATTTGATTATTTCAAAGTGCCAACACTGCAATTACACACATCACATATGGGCAGTCCATCAGGTGATAGAAATGTTTTCAAAAGTCGATATGGTTAAAGCGGGAGTTCACCCAAAAATCAACTTTCTGCAGTTAGATCCAGCATACTTCTGACATCTGCAGTATGCTGGTATTCTTTTTTTTTTTTTGGTACTTATCGTTTTAGCCGTCTTTCTTCTATGGCTCCGAGCGGCGATTACTTCCTGGTATAGGCGTTCCTGAAGACAAGCAAGTTGATTGACGGCCTTTGATAGCGCGTCACGGCTTCTGAAAATAGCCGAAGTGACCCTCAGCAATTTACGGCGCCTGCGCAGTCAGCTCTACACGGCAGGCGCAGGCGCCGTAAACAGCCGAGCGTCACCTCGGTTATTTTCGGAAGCCGTGACGCGCTATCGAAGGCCGTCAATCAACTTGCTTGCCTTCGGGAATGCCCATTCCCCCACAGGATTCCCCGCTCGGAGCCATAGAAGAAAGACGGCTAAAACGATAAGTACCAAAAAAAAAAAGACCAGCATACTGCAGATGTCAGCAGTATGCTGGATCTAACTGCAGAAAGTTGGTTTTGGGGTGAACTCCCGCTTTAAGTACAAGTCTGTAGCTTATGTGCCATAGGTTTGCCATTGCTGTATGGGACTATTTAGGCATACCGATAGATAGACAAAGACCAGGACAAATGCTCTTGGTTGAGTGTTTTTTTACATTTTTTTTTTTTTTTTAAGAAATTATACTGCATTGTCTATACAGCCAGTTCTTAAAGCTAAGTCCTAGTTCAGACACGGTGCCATTGGACATTGATTGGGCTTGTAATTAGGATGGGGTGGCACTTACAGTAACATGCTGATTTAAAGTAAAGGTATCTCTGGGTTTAAGGTGATCAATGATGTGTAATCCTAAATAAACCTATAGGTACCAGCATGTAACGTTTAGAAGCTGGCCATACATGGCTTGAATTGTCTGCTTTCTGCTAAATCGGCCAAAATTCAAACTGTGGGTATCAATGAGCACCACCATGCTAGATTTTAGATTTCAATTGAAGGAGGATGGTGGAAATTATCTAAACAGTGATTGTGTTCAGTCAGATGCAGTCACTCTTCGGGTATTCAAGCAGATTTCACAGGTACTTAAATGCTATAGCAGGCTGTGGTGATTCCTTAATTCTCGTCAAAGAGGTTTATTTGGTTTTAACAGAAAACGGGTACAGGTAGGTAGCAAAAAAGCAATCTAGTACATAAAAGTAGTAAGGGTAATTCCTTTGTTCATGCTGTTTAACATGGATGGAGAAATCTATATGTCTGTGGCTAGCCTTAAGCTGGGTCCCCCCCCCCCCCCCCCCCCCCATTCAACCTGCTGCCCGGATTCCCCTATTCATACATTTCGGGTGGGTGGGGGAATCTTCCTGCTGTCGTTGTATTTTGATAGTGGGGAGACTGTAGTTTGCAGTGCTAATTGAAAATCCATTTTCCAGTAGAATAGTTATTTAGGGTAGTTATCTTGGTGCCCCAGGACAACGTCATCTTGTGACAAAGCACGTCAGTAGGAGCAACGTTTTGACGTCCCTGCGCTACATGTGATCCTGGAAGGACGGGCGTTCATGTTTTTGCCAGCCGGCTTGCTATACATGCGTTTTTTTTTTTAACTACTTTGATGTAAGTGCAATATACCCTTTTGGATCTATATTAAAATGAGGTTTTACACTATGGAGAGTTTATCTCTTTTTGGGGATCTGAGTCTATATACCCTGGGAGAGGTGCCTGTCATTACAATTCTATACAAATACAGCCATGCCCTGATCTTTGTATCAAAGGTTGGTGAGAGGTGCCATTTGCATATCCCCTTCACTCGTCAAAGGCCTTGGCTGGCTATTGGCCACAAGCGATTGTGACCTTCCGTAATAGGAGGTCCCCATCAGCTGGTAAGCGAGCATTTCTTGCTGTAAAGGTTGCACTTTTATTTCCGTGGTGGTGAACACTTATATCTCGGAAGGATGTTCTAAGAATTTGGAGGGGCAGTTTAATTTACTTGGACTGTGTCTCACTATTTTATATTGATTTCTCTAGTCACGTTTTTGATTTGTCACAATATTAGTCTGAAAGTAGAGCAGCTCTATTTGTAAATATAGTTCTACAAAATCAATCTGTTAACCCCAGTGCCCATACATGGATTGAAATTTGTCGGGTCCCTGCTGAACCTGCCAAATTTCAATCCACCTATGAACATCTGAAGATTTCAGGGCACCCTTGGAACGTTCAATGTATGAATGCTAACTCCATCTGCAATGTTTACCTCTTTATTGAAGCGTTCTAATGCATCACCCCGACAGGTTGTGGGTGGTGGCAGAGATAAAAGTGAACATGTGAAAGGCCTCTATGGTCAGAACTAGAGACCAGTAGCTCATGCTACCCTCTGGAGACCGGTAGCTCATGCTACCCTCTGGAGACCGGTAGCTCATGCTACCCTCTGGCGACCGGTAGCTCATGCTACCCTCTGGCGACCGGTAGCTCACGCTACCCTCTGGCGACCGGTAGCTCGCGCTACCCTCTGGCGACCGGTAGCTCGCGCTACCCTCTGGCGACCGGTGGCTCGCGCTACCCTCTGGGCGACCGGTGGCTCGCGCTACCCTCTGGCGCGACCGGTGGCTCGCGCTACCCTCCTGGCGCGACCGGTGGCTCGCGCTACCCTCCTGGCGCGACCGGTGGCTCGCGCTACCCTCCTGGCGCGACCGGTGGCTCGCGCTACCCTCTGGCGCGACCTGTGGCTCGCGCTACCCCCCTGGCGCGACCGGTGGCTCGCGCTACCCTCCTGGCGCGACCGGTGGCTCGCGCTACCCTCCTGGCGCGACCGGTGGCTCGCGCTACCCTCCTGGCGCGACCTGTGGCTCGAGCTACCCTCCTGGCGCGACCGGTGGCTCGCGCTACCCTCCTGGCGCGACCTGTGGCTCGCGCTACCCTCCTGGCGCGACCTGTGGCTCGCGCTACCCTCCTGGCGCGACCTGTGGCTCGCGCTACCCTCTGGCGCGACCGTGGCTCGCGCTACCCTCTGGCGCGACCGGTGGCTCGCGCTACCCTCCTGGCGCGACCGGTGGCTCGCGCTACCCTCCTGGCGCGACCAGTGGCTGCTTGCTTTTAGGTCCTTGTGTCTCTTGAATGCTTTACTCTACGTAGATATTAAGTGATTTCTGGATTCATACTTTGAACAACAGATTCCTTCGTCGGTACAAGTCGGCTGTATAGTTGGTATTTATGTGTTATAAATGAGCCAGCTGAAACCATTTTCCTTTTTTTGTTCTTGCAGGTATGGGTAAAACTCCTTCACTTGGTACTGGATTTCATACAAATTTGGGAAAAGAATCTCGTGCCCAGACACTTCAAAACGGTACGTCGATCTTATGTGTTCTACTTCCTGGATGTGAAATGCTGCAGTGTGTTTTTGTTTTCTTTCATTTGATTTCTAGAAATAGTTTTCAGTACTGGAAACAAATTGGCAGTGGTTTAAAGCGGTTGTATACCCCGCTTGGTCATTTTTAGCTACAGGTAAGCCTATTATAAGGATTAGGAGATATTCACCCTGCGTGCAGCCACTGATGTCAGCGGTGCATGCACTCTGAAGGTCCGACGGTTCGTGTCAGAACAAAGTGACGTCATTGCGGCTGTGGCCACTCGGCACCAGAGCTCGCAAACTTGGAAGGAACGCAGAGGGAACATGTCGGCACCCTCAGTGGTGACCGGACGTGCTGCGGGGAGGGGGGGGGGGGGCTTCGTTCTACGGTAAGTATTTCATAATATGTTGGTATGCAATGCATACTAGCACATTATGCTATTGTCTTGCAGGTTTTTTTTGCGGTTTACTACCGCTTTGAAGTAATTGTAAAGTAATAATTTTTTTTAAATAACACACATGTGCAGTGGTTTTGCACAATGCAACTTTGATCCTCCATATACATTATATATGTATAAAGCAAAAAATCTTTTAAAAGGAATGTGTAAGACTATTACTATGGATGTACTGTACATCCATAGTAATCCATCCATAGTCATCACTGTCCAGCACCCCTACACACTTTTTTTTCTTAGTATGCATACTTATTTTATTTTTCTTCCATGTGGTTGTGGGCAGGCCTTACCCTTGTATAAAACAGTAAGGTGAGCCCAGGTTGACATGATGATTCATCCACAGAGAATAAGTACATGATAGCCTGGGCCCAGTGAAGTGTCAAGAGGAATGTTCTTTATGGGCCAGTTCTAGAGAGGACATGAGTATTGCAGCAAAAGATTTTGTTTTAACACCTGCCAGCCTAGTCCATATATTTTTTTTTTTTTTTTTTTTTTTTTTTCCTTTTTTTTTCTTTTCCTTTTTTTTTCTTTTCTTTTTTTTTTTAAAGCAAAGTCAGGCTTGAAGGTTCAAGTACAGGGGCTTCTTAAACAAAACTTTGCTTCACTGCCTAGTAAGTCACTGAATTAAAATGGCAAGAAAGTCATCAAATGCTAATATTCTGATCTTATCGTTCGTGGCTGTCCTGGGCACCTGCAGTAAGATGATTTTGTCATTTTACTCTATAATGCCCTGATTTTCCTCCTCCTGAGGTCACTTGCCAGCGCTCCTGCCCCCTGCCAGGTGCCGAGCGTGGCTTGGCTCTGTTCCCCCACTCTCTCCCCAGTGGCTGTGATTGGCTCCCCCTGCTGCCTCTGTCTAATGAGGGGAGAGTGCTGAGTGAGCCTCTCTGGTGAGAGATTGGGTGTGGGGGGGGGATGTGTGAGGGAGGGAGCTGCACTCTTTTTTTTTTTTTTTTTTTTTTTACCTTAATACATAGAATGCATTAGGGTAACATTCATACTGGCACGACTTTAAGTAGTGCCGACTTCAAAGTAGTCCTTGCACTACTTTGGTCCGATTTTGATGCCACTTACACAGGCATTCATTGAAATTGCGGCCGCGAAATCGCGCGACTTTGGAGTCGTACAAGTGTGAAAGGGACCTAAGTTAAATTTGTCCTGGACTTGCTCTGCTTTTGTCTTGTACATTTCCCCCTCATATACACTCACTGGACACTTTATTAGGTACACCTGTTCAATTGCTTTAGTAACACAACTTGCTAATCGGCCAATCACATGGCAGCAATTCAATGCATTCAAGCATCTAGACGTGGTGAGGATGACTTGCTGAATTTCAAATCGAGCATCAGAATAGGGAAGAAGGGGCATTTAAGTGACTTTGAATGTGCCATGGTTGTTGGATCCAGACAGGGTGCTCTGAGTATTTCAAAAACTGCTGATCTACTGGCATTTTCATGCGCAACCATCTCTAGGGTTTACAGAGAATGGTCAGAAAAAGAGAAAATATCCAGTGGATATTTGTGTGGATGAAAATGCTTTGTTGGTTTTCGGAGAAGAATGGGTAAAATGGTTGAAAATGATAGAAAGACAACTGTAACTCGAATAACCGCTCATTACAACCAAGGTATGCAGAATACGATCTCTGAATGCACAACACAGCAAACCTTGAAGCAGATAGGCTACAGCAGCAGAAGACCACACCAGATGCACTCCTGTCGGCTAAGAGCAAGAAACTGAGGCTACAATTTGCACAGGCTCACCAAAATTGGACAATAGAAGACTGGAAAAGTGTTGCCTGCTCTGATGAGTTTCGATTTCTGCTGTGACATTCAGATGGTAGAGTCAGAATTTGGCATAATGAAAGCATGGATCCATCCTGTTTTGCTCAGGCTGGTGGTGGTGTAATGGTGGGGAGGATATTTTCTAGGCACACTTTGGGTCCCTTAGTACCAATTGAGCATTGCTCAAACCCCACGGCCTACCTGAGTATTGTTCCTGACCATGTCCATCTCTTCATGACAACAGTGTGCCCATCTTCTGATGGCTCCTTCCAGCAGGATAATGCACCATGTCACAAAGATCAAATCATCTCACCACTGGACAATGAGGTCACTGTCCTCCAATGGCCTACGCAGTCACCACATCTCAAACCAATAGAGCACCTTTGGGATGTGATGGAATGGGAGATTCGCATCATGGATGTGCAGCCAATATATCTCCAGCAACTGCATGATGCTATCATGTCACTATGGACCAAAATCTCTGAGGAATGTTTCCAACACTTAGGTGAATCTGTGCCACCAAGAATGAAGGCAAAAGGGGGTCCAACCCAGTACTAGCAAGGTGTACCTAATAAAGTGGCCGGTGAGTGGTAGCTGCACTGTGGTCTTATGGGCCAGGACATTATCTGCATGGAGTTTGCATGTTCCTTGTCCTTGCATGGGTTTCCTCCAGGTCCTCCAGTTTCATCCCCACACTACAAAGACATACTGGTAGAATAATTGGCTCCTGTGTAAATGGGCCCTATTATGTGTGTTTTGTGTGAGGAGGACCTTGGATTGTAAGCTGCTTGAGGGAAGGGACTGCTGTGAATATACTATATGTAAAGTGCTGTGTAAATTGGCAGTACTTCATAAATGCTTAGTCAGTTTTTGGTGCAGTTCTCAGAGGGGGCAGCAGGGGGCGTCTCAGATCAAAGCCTATGCTTTCTTCCAAGCAGTGTTGTAGGTCCATTTAACATCAGTGCACTGCAGCTGTGTCCCGAGACTAATGGCATGAGATTTATGCCGTCACTAAAGACTGAGAGTTCAGTTGTTTTTGTGTGCTTGCCATATTTACCATCTCATCATTGTTTGGTCTGAGCTTGCCCACTTGCAGTGTTTTGTCATCCATCGGTGACTAGACTCAGCAAAATTCTCTCTCCAGCAGTTAGCAATGTGAATGGTTGCCCTTGTATATTGCTAATTGGGTATGACACTAGGGGAAGGAAAACGCAGCACTGCTGTATTACACAGCCAAATGTTATAATGGCAGTCTATTACAGAGCCATAAACACAGCTGATTTACAGCAGGATCAGCATTACTCCTGAAAACTACCTTTATTATTAAAGCATCCAGTATTGGCAACGACACGTGCCAGAGAAG
The DNA here is from genome assembly GCA_029574335.1 of Rana kukunoris. Taxonomy (NCBI): domain Eukaryota; kingdom Metazoa; phylum Chordata; class Amphibia; order Anura; family Ranidae; genus Rana; species Rana kukunoris. Next base: position 95,261,681 of record CM056059.1, read on the forward strand.
AAGCTATTTGTTCCTATGCCAAGTACAAGAGCGTTTTTTTTGTTTTCGCTAAAGAATTAGCAATTTTGTAGACGGCTGCAATACTGTCTTAATGTATAACTACTTTTTTTTGGGGGATAGGATGGAGAGGGATTAGATCGACTATTTGGTTTTTGACCACTTAAGACCCTTTTAGGCAGCTAAAGGACCTGGCCAGTTTTTGCGATTCTGCACTGCGTCGCTTTAACTGACAATTGTGCGGTCAGGCGACGTGGCTCCCAAACAAAATTGGCGTCCTTTTTTCCCCACAAGTATAGCTTTCCTTTGGTGGTGTTTGATCACCTCTGCGGTTTTTATTTTTTGCGCTATAAACAAAAATAGAGCGACAATTTTGAAAAAAAAAATGCAATATTTTTTACTTTTTGCTATAATAAATATCCCCCAAAAATATATATAAAAACATTTTTTTTTCCTCGGTTTAGGGCGATAGGTAGAAGAAAACATATATTTTTGGTAAAAAAAATCGCAATAAGCGTTTACCGATTGGTTTGCGCAAAATTTATAGTGTTTACAAAATAGGGGATAGTTTTATTGCATTTTTATAAATTATTATTTTTTTACTACTAATGGTGGTGATCAGCGATTTTTTTTTTTATTTTGTGACTGCGACATTATTCAGACACTTCGGACTATTTTGACACATTTTTGGAAAAATTTTAATTTTCACAGAAAAAAAATGCAGGCTGAACTTGGAGGGACACGTGGCTGAGCTTGGAGGGACACGTGGCTGAGCTTGGAGGGACACGTGGCTGAGCTTGGAGGGACACGTGGCTGAGCTTGGAGGGACACGTGGCTGAGCTTGGAGGGACACGTGGCTGAGCTTGGAGGGACACGTGGCTGAGCTTGGAGGGACACGTGGCTGAGCTTGGAGGGACACGTGGCTGAGCTTGGAGGGACACGTGGCTGAGCTTGGAGGGACACGTGGCTGAGCTTGGAGGGACACGTGGCTGAGCTTGGAGGGACACGTGGCTGCATTAAAAAAAAAAAGTATCGGTATTCGGTATCGGAGAGTACATGGAATAAAGTATCGGTACTTGTACTCGGTCCTAAAAAAGTGGTATCGGGACAACCCTATAACAATGCATTGTTTACTGTGAAAATGACAATTGCAGTTTGGGAGTTAACCAGAAGGGGGTGCTGAAGGGGTAAGTGTGACCTCATTTGTGTTTCTAACTGTAGGGGTGGGTGTGGCTGTAGGTGTGACGTCATTGATTGTGTTTCCCTACAAAAGGGAACACATGATCAGTGACGGCGCCACAGTGAAGAACGGGGAAGCTGTGTTTACACACGGCTCTCCCCATTCTTCAGCTCCGGGGACCGATCGCGGGACTCCAGCGACGATCGGGGTCCGCAGGTCCCGTGATCACGGAGCTTCGGACCAGGTCACGACCCACAGCTGGGCACTTAAAGAGGACGTACCTGTACGTGCATGTGCCCAGCTGTGCCATTCTGCTGACGTATATGTGCAGGAGGCGGTCCTTAAGTGGTTAATGCAGCCTGTGCCCCTGCTAGGGATATTCACCATGTTTACTGTTCTCACTGAAAGTAAAAAATCCCAAATCTTGAGTTGTCCCCAGAAAAGTAATAGTGGGGAAATCTTCCAATTGGGACAGTAGTTTGGTGACCTGGGGGGGCCTCTTTAGGAATTTCCTCTCACTTCCTGTTTTGGCATGGGACAGGAAGTAAAGGCAAATCTCTCTTATGGGACACACATGGCAAAAAAATTAATAATTGCAAGGGCTTTTAGCCCTCCCTTACTTTATGCAAATGGAAAAAAAAATTTTTTTGCATATAGTGGAGTCCTTCATTTATCAATTCAGTGCAATTTCCTAAAATCTCTTTTATATTGAGCTACCACATGCCACCTGGAAGTTGGTGGTTGTACCCAAGTCAATAGATGGACCGACTTGAGTGCATTCAGCCTTCTTATAGATGGTTATAATCTCAGCCAGTCCCTGCTGAACCGGCCGAGATTCGAACCATTTTTTACCGGTGCCGGACACTTCTTCAATGCAAAAGAAAGTACATTTTCTTCAACAATCTTTTTTTGGGGGAGAGGGGGTTAGGGCCAGGACACCCTTGGGTAGTTGCAAGAATAATTGTCAGACTCCGAGATTTCAACAGGAGGGCAGCCATGAAGGGAAAGGTATCCAGCAAGACGCCACATCTACATGTAGGAATGCTGTCTCCTGTGGAAACAGTCTTTTAACAGTTTCCAATGCAAACGTAACATTTCTTTCACTTTCACTACAATCGCTCCTTGTAGTTCTTCAGCCCATAGGGGCTCCCGGTCTCTCACTAGACCCTCCGATTCACTGCCACTGAATCCCTTGAGCGCCTCCAATCTTCACTGTAGTATCTTCCTCAAGCGTCACCCCCACTTCTCTGCTGGCTCCCTAGCGTGCCACTCAAGATGCCTCTCAAGCTTCACCCCACTGGTCTGCTCAGTCTTTGGCTGGACACACAAGGCTGCTCTGCCAGCGTCGCCTCCACTGGCTGGGTCCCTGACTTGAAACCCACTGAAGTTTCCTCATTCTTCACCGTCCCTGTTGGGTGAGAATGCTGCTCTGGTACTTGTTTCAGTTACTCATTGTGGTCCCTGGTAATAAGGCGAATAGTCCCTGACTGGCAAAAGCTTCCCCTCTACCTCCGACCCCAACAAGTTCTAGGTTTTGGCAGAACCATCTCCTCTGGTTGGACTTAAAGCCTCACTCCCAACCCTGCGCTGCTCTCTTGCTTTTGGATAGTCTTAGACAGCCTAGCAGCCAGATGTGCCCAGGATAGGCCCCATCTCTAGCCTAGGAGCCCAGGCAATACAACACACCTCCTCCCAGACAGCCGTCCAGGTGGCACAGAACATGTATAGATCACCTGACTCCACCTGACTATATAGGCTCTCCCAGCAGGCCAAGGGATTCAAGAAAACCCCTGCCCATTGGCTGAGATGCCCCATATACCCATAACCTGACTTTGAGTTGCCCTTCTCATATCTAGTACCACCAAGTACCCGGCCACCTAGTGATAGAAGAGAAAAGTGCAACAAGACCAAACTTTGGGAGAAATCAATAGATTTCTATAAATCAGGATAATTAATCCTGGCAAGTAAATTTTGTGAAGAGCAACCCAGCTTAAACTCCATGGTGCCACACAAAGAAATGTATATTGAGCCTTGTGTGTTTTTATTTTTTTCATTTTTTTTTTTTTTTTTTTACGGTTAACATGAGTAGCCAGCATAGACTTGTGTAGTTCTTTTTGCAGTCACATGACTGGCACACTGTCCATCCATACAACTTTATTGTGCACAACTGGTTTCGGTGTCCTGGAGGAGCACAGAGTGCATGTGTAAAGCACATTAATGTACTTTATAAATGTGTGGCGTTTTTTTTTTTTTTACCCCAGTGGTGCTATACTGCTGCTTTTTAACCACTAGAGGGCCGCGCTATAGACGAAAGACGTCCACCGTGCGGCTCTCAAGTGCCGGGTGGACGTCCTCGTATTTACATTCCCCGCGCGCGCCGTGGAAACACTGTGCCAGGCGCATGCCTGGCGGCGGCGATGTCCGCCAGGTACCCGCGATCGGCGGTGACAGCAGGGACGTGTAAACACAGAGCTCCACGTCCTGTCAGGGAGAGAGGAGACCGATGCTGTGTCCCTTGTACATAGGGACACAGCATCGGCCCCCCCCTACAGTTAGAACACACCCAGGCAATACATTTAACCCCTTCCTCACCCCCTAGTGTTAACCATCTTCCCTGCCAGTCACATTTATACAGTAATGTAGTGCATTTTTATAGCACTGATCGCTGTATAAATGTGAATGGTCCCAAAATTGTGTCAAAAGCGTCCGATATGTCCGCCGCAATATCGCAGGCCTGACAAAAAAAATTGCAGATCGCCGCCATTACTAGTAAAAAATAAAAAATCTATCCCCTATTTTGTAGGCGCTATAACTTTTGCGCAAACCAATCAATATACGCTTATTGCGATTTTTTTTTTTTCTTTTTAACAAAAATATGTAGAAGAATACATATCGGCCTAAACCGAGGGGGAAAAAAAATTATATGAAAAAATAAAAATTGGGATATTTATTATAACAAAAAGTAAAAAAATATTGTGTTTTTCTAAATTGTTTTTTTTTTTTGTTTATAGCGCAAAAAATAAAAATCGCAGAGATGATCAAATACCACCAAAAGAAAGCTCTATTTGCGGGAATTTTTTTTTTATAAAAATATAATTTGGGTACAGCGTTGTATGACTGCGCAATTGTCATTCAAAATGCGTCAGCGCTTGTCCTGCAGAGTTTCTCTTTCAGGGCCCAAAGACTGATCTGGATGTTTAATGGGGATGTGTTTTGCTCATTCTGTCATTTGATGGTGTTCACGTGCACCAGTCTGCATTTGTGGTGTACCTTGACCCCTTCTTCTCCTTGTAGGGGTGCCTCTCATGCATTCTTCCCCCTTCTCTTCAGCTAGTTCCTGACAATCTCTGTGGTCAATTGGCGATCCTTATGGAATATTTCACTGTTATAATCTCATTTATTTTAGATATCTCTGATCTTTTCTGTCTGGGTCTTGAGCATTAGGTTGATGCTTTTCTTGGCAGCTACTCCTCTTGCAGTGGCTTCTATTCCTCTAGGTTCAGATTCGGGATTGGTCCTAGTGCTGAGTTGCTGACCGTTCCTGGATATGTTGGCGGCTGTTCCTTGCCCCTCAGTTGAACCGATTTTGGGCAGCCAGACATTCTGAATTCCTTTGTACCTCATAAGCATAAGAAAAAAAAAGGTAAAATCTTTCTTGGAATCCAGTGAAGGACACAGGTCCCAACCCTCTGAATTTTCCATGCCTTAGTACTGTTTTTTCACAAAACTGAGGCGTGCTGGGTAGAGGGGTTAACTGGGGGGCTGGCTTGCAGTTTTCGTGCCCTAAACCTCTTGTAGGCAGCAACTTTTAAACTTCCCTTTCACACTGGGTAATTTTTTCGGGTGTTTTTCAGGCGCTTTGGCGTAAAAAAAAAAAAAAGCCTGTTAAGCGCCCGAAAGAAGCCTCATCTGCAATCCCAATGTGAAAGCCTGAGTGCTTTTAGATCCCCTTCACACTGCCAGTGTCCGAAAAATGCTGGCAAAGCGCCGCTAAGACCCTTTCACACTGGGGTGTTTTTCAGGCGCTTTGGCATTAAAAAAAGCTTCCTCAATGGGAAGGGGGCTTTAGGAGCGGTGTGTTCAACGCTCCGAAAGCGCTGCGAAGAAGCTGCTTGCAGGACTTTTTTGACGCCCTGCTAGCGCAGCGGCTTTCACATTAGGATTGCAGATGCAGCTTCTTTCAGGCGCTTTACAGGCGCTTTTAACGCTAAGACCCCTTTCACACTGGGGCGTTTTTCAGGCGCTTTAGTGTGAAAGCACTCGGGCTCTCACATTGGGATTGCAGATGCAGCTTCTAAAAAGAGATTACCTCAAAAGAGAGTGGGATTTTAAGGGCAATGAACAATAAATTGAAAAAATATAAGCAATGTAGGAAATGCAGATGCAGCTTCTTTCAGGCGCTTTTTTAACGCTAAAGTGCCTGAAAAACGCCCCAGTGTGAAAGGGGGTCTTGGGGTCCCTCAATGGATTCCAAGAAAAAGATTTTACGTTAAGTATAAAATGCAATTTTTGCTAGAAACCGTTATGGAAACATTTTTGTTACTGCTACAGATTGTTGCAATACAATGGCTTGTGTGACAAGGCCCTGACACTCTCCAATAAGGCTGGAAAGGCACCCATAGGGAGATATTTACCTTCGATGTCAGTTTGCCATAAAGCCCGTCTTACCGTTTCTCATAATAGATAAAAGCAAATATATCAAATACAGCTGATTGTTTCTTGTGGGGATTAGCACAGGGGAAATGAACTGTGTGATTAAAAATACTGCTATCTACTAAACCACCGTCATTTTACATATCTTGTGTTCTGCTAAACTGAAACATGTTTTTCCATAAATGAAATGAATCCATGTTTTACATAAAGCAGCTTGTCATTTATACTTGGTGGGCCGTAAACACGGAAGTATTGTGAGATGCTTGTACAGTCACTGTGCTGGAGACAAGGACCCAAACTATTCTGCATACGCAGTAGGTGGAATCTTAACGAATAACTGGAGATCCGGAGGAATTTCTTTTGTCCTTCACTGCATGTCTTTGTATTTGCCAGGCCCAGAAATGTACCCAAAGAATGTTGAGTCAGTTCCAGTTGTTGTGGCTTAAAAATAGATGCTTATAAAATTAGATTCTTTTCTTGGGAAAGTCTAGCGGTTCTCCAGCTATGTTTTTACAAATAGCTTTCACTCTTAATCTTGGCACAGATTTTTCTCATTTTATTTCCATCCAAAGCTGGATGCATACGTTGCTGATTAACTTGAATTTTTTTAAGCTTTTGGTTTTTCCTGCTAAATCTGCATTTACTTAGTGTTCGAATGTATCCGATGGGGGATCTGACTAGTAAACCCCTAAGATATTAGGTAGGCCTCATTTACTCAGGTGTACTGAAAGAGGAACTATAGTCTGCTCACATAATTTGTAATAAAAGCATCTTTGCTATTCTGAAGCTTCCCTTTTTGCATATTATTTTATATACACTGTGATTCTGTACTTGCCAAATATGCTGCAGAAATCTCCCTCCACTGAGTCTGGCTGCATTCATTTTAATTGTGGGCAGCTGAAGCTGTTGCCTGTTCACTTCCTGGATTTACACAGACAAACGGAGGCACACCTGCAGCTCTCATTGGCCCTCTTATGAATCGCCTCCCCTTCCTTCCTGGTAAACTCTCAAGAGAGTGAGCTGTGCATGATGCCATACGCCTAGGCTAATTACCAGAAAGAAACAGGAAGGGGGCTGTATAAGGTATTTACTGGCAGAATTTTTTATTTTTTACTATCCAAAGTTAAAACAACAAGGGAAGAGGATCTAATAGATGAAATAATAACTGAAGTTCCGCTTTAAGTGTATACCTGTGTAAGGATCGGGTTGTTTTCTGCACAAATGCGCAGGTTACATCTGTGTGGGGCGGGTCACTGAAAGCAGACACTTTTTTTTTTTTCCCAAGAGTTATTATAAACACAGTTTTATTTACATTGCCTCTTCTATTTCTGTATATGGATGATAACACTTATTATTTCAATGAAAAAAACTCCCATCTATGTACCTTTTTTACCTAATTTTTCCAAGCATGTCTGCAGGGAAACATAAGCAGGAGGAGCTTATATTCCCCTGCTGCTGGTCACATGTTCAAAATAAAAAAACAGCCTTTGGAACTCAGAGTAAAATAAAGAACTAATAATAAACTGTTTATTGGCTCACCTGCAGGTAAAAATAACAAAATGGGCCTTACTACTGCTATAAGTCATGCAAATATATATTTAAAACAAAATCCTTATTATATTGTGGAAAAAACATGGTGTGGGTGAATTTTTGCCCATCACGCTCCCCTCCAGCCTGTGTCTTAGAATAAGAGGGAGGTGAAGCCTCCATTAATCTACAAGTAATATCTCGCCCCCATTGTGTTTAGCGGGCATGGAGGAGGAGGGAGTGGGCTGTCATTACCACGGTGTATAAACCTACACGTATGACTCTATAATCGCATGGGATTCTCAGATGTGATGGGGAGGAAATGGTCAGCTTAGAAGCGCACTGAAAACTGAGCATTTGCAGAGTTGCCATCACAGCTGCTAAATCCCTAGCTGAATTAAGAACTTGAAACAAAGGGAGAGAAAGCGGCAGGATCAACCAGTTTTTTTTTTTTTTTTGCAGAATACAGAAAATGAATCTTGTAGTGACTGAGTGAGCATGAACAGCATGGAATGCACCATTTCCTGATAGTTTTTTATGATGTGGGTTTAGTGACATTTGAAGGCCCAACAGCTTTACCTACCCTCTTGTCATCTGACCTTTCCCTCCTTTCCTTTTTTTTTATTTATTACACAGGTCAACCTTTTTTTTTTTTTTTTTTTTTTTTTTTTTTTTTAGAAATCTTCTGGTCACAATAAACGCCCTTTTTCTCTTTTGGGCAGTCCTTAATGATGCCAGGAATAGGCTCAGATAGCGATGTTGGCTGCTGGTTTATGCATAATTCTGTTGTTGGTCTACTATAGACTGACAATGCCCGCCTGCAGGGAAATGTCATTAATGGTCTGGGCTAACACAATGCCCACCACCATTCAAACCAGAAGACGACGATAAACAGTTTTGCTGAGTGCAAAAGTCTGTGGTGGACAGCAAGCAGCAGACGAGAATTGCAGTAGACGCTGCATTTAATGGAAGCATCCAGGACATTTCGTTTGTCATTTAAAAAAATGAAGTTTAGTGTAACAAGGGCTGCGGGCTGCTGCAATTAAAGATGGATTACAAGTATGGATTTTCTACACCCTTTCTTCTCAACCAGGGAAGAATACACTAGATGGGTCAGGGATGCATTTGTGGAGAAGTTAAAAGCAGGGTTAGGTTATAAACAAGTATCCCAAGCTTTAAGCATCTCACGGAGAACTGTTCAAACCATCATCTGAAAATGGAAAGAATATGGCACAACTGCAAACCTACCAAGACAAGGCTGTCCACCTAAACTGACAAAGCCGGGCAAGGAGAGCATTAATCAGAGAAGCAGCCAAGAGGCCCATGATAACTCTGGAAGAGCAGCAGAGATCCACAGCGTTCCACACCAGTTTAGCTGCACTTTTCAGATGCTAGCGGGTGCTTTTAGAGGTGGAAAAAGAGGTTAAAAGTGCCCACAAAGCGCCACTACCGAAGCAACTGCAAAGCAAAATTTATTTCAATGGCAGGATGTTTTGGGAGCTTTGTATACAGCGCTCCTAAACCTCCCCTAAGATGCTTGCAGGACTTTTTTTTGTCCTGCAAGCGCACCACCTCAGTGTAAAAGTACTCTGACTTTCACACTGGGGCTGCAGAAGAGGCCGTTTACAGGCACTTTTCAGGCACTATTTTTAGTGCAAAAACACCTGTAAATGCCTCGGTGTGAAAGTGGCCTTGGTTGTGCACACCACTTATCTGGCCTTTATGGAAGAATGGCAAGAAAAGAAGAAAGCCATTGTTGAACGAAAGCCATAAGAAGTCCTGTTTGCAGTTTGCAAGAAGTCATGTGGGGGACACAACAAACATGTAGAAGAAGGTGCTCTGGTCAGATGAGACCAAAATTGTATTTTTTGGCCTAAAAACCAAACATTATGTGTGGCGGAAAACTATCACTGCACATCACCCTGAACACACCATCTCCACCATAAAAAACATTTACGTCTTTGGTTGTAACATGACAAAATGTGGAACATTTCAAGGGGTATGAATACTTTTTCAAGTCGAGCATTAGATGTCCATGGAGGCATCTTTTCTTTTCTTTTTTCAGGGTTTTCTGTAAATTACATCCGGTTTCTTTTATTCGATGACCTTGAATCAGACGCTGTACTGCTGTATTGGGGTATTGCCGAGTACTGGGGCATTGCTGAGTATTGGGGTATTGTTGGGTACTGGGGCATTGCCGAGTACTGAGGTATTGCCGAGTACTGGGGTATTGCCGGGTACTGGGGTATTGCCGGGTACTGGGGTATTGCCGGGTACTGGGGTATTGCCGGGTATTGTTGGGTACTGGGGTATTGTTGGGTACTGGGGGATTGTTGGGTACTGGGGGATTGTTGGGTACTGGGGGATTGTTGGGTACTGGGGGATTGTTGGGTACTGGGGGATTGCAGAGCTGGGATGGATTGAGGGATGGCTGGATCTGTGACTGCATTTGTCACAGATCCAGCCACAGCTCAGCTGCTGACACCCCTCTCCCCCCCCCCCCTCTCCCCCCACACTGTACAGAGAGGAGAGGGAGGAACCGGCGTCATCAAATGACGCCGGTTTGTTTACAAGTGATCGCGCCGTCATTCGACGGCGCGATCACGTGGTAAACGGCCGCTATCAGCGGAAGTGCAATCGCGGAAGTGCACGAGGACGTCCCAGGGACGTCGTGTCAAAGCAACTCCACCGCGCCGTAGCAGTAAAATGCTTATGGCGCGGTGGGGAAGTGGATATAAGACTTGCATTCTGGTTCTAATAAAGAGTCCATGTCCAGCAGACAAGCGTGTATCGTCTCGTGTGCTTGTGAGCAGTTGGAATATCTGATATCTATATCCAGACTGGGAGGAAGTGGTATATGACGAAAGCACTCGAGGAGTGTGGGACGTTTCGTTACAGGGTCCTTTTCACCTTGGTTAACTAAAAAACCTTGTCCTGACTCCACCGTTAAAAAGAATGAACAACCTTTTGGACACCCTGTTGCCTAGCAGAGTAAGCCACATATGTACAGACAATCGGTGGCGTCACCAAGGTTGTTGTCACCCGAAGAATGGTTCCCCCCCCCCCCTCAGTACAGACCCCTTCCACTAACTACAGAGCCCCCCATTAATATAGACCCCCTCCCTCAGTATAAACCTCCACCCTCGGTGCAGACCCCCCGACCTCGGTGCTGACCCCTCCATCAGTACAGAAACCCCCCACCTTGGTGCAGACCACCCCCAACAGTACAGACACCCCTCAGTGTTAGTGGTGCCACTACCCACGGGTGTCATGCCTCTGGCGGGTTTCACCCGGGTGCAGCAACACCACTGCAGACAATAAACCTAACTACAGTCATGCTTCGTATTTAAAAAAAAATTCCCCTGTAGGAAAAAGCAGTGAGGTGGTGGTAACTGGCTGATTGTTTTGAAATGGATGAAGAAGATTAACCTGACAGCAAAAGCAGACCCCTCAGAGGTTGTTTTCTAATTGTATTGTGGCATTTTCTGGAAACACTTTAACCTTTGACTCATGTCCTCGGGGCAAGACTTCCTGACGGTAAGCTGATCACATTCAGTCTAGCCCATTGTTGTGTCTGCTGTTCTTCCCTGCAGCTCGCATAGCTGCCGGGCTCTCGGCTCTCTAGTCTTTTTGAAATGTAGATTAAACTGAAGAATCCTAGATTTTTTATTTCTGTAGCATTTAGTTACACATTGTTTGGCGTTATCAGATACAGCTGATGGTTTAGTCTCATATAAGGAGCACACGCTATAGCAGTCAAACTGCAGTCCATTTATACCAATGTACTGTATGTCTTCTCCATCTATTGTTAATCTGCAGCAGTTGAAACGTGAGCAACTCTAATCAACTGTCCCTTGACCTCCATCAGGTTCTTGTTAAAGTAGATGCAAATGCAAAATGAAGGACATTTAAATGACTAAAGCACAGAATATCATAAACGTTTGCCATTATTAGACTACGATTATGTTATTTCATCCTTTGCTGCACATTGGCTCATCTGCTGATGCCTCTTTGCAGCCACATCTTCTCTACAATCACTTGTAATGTTGATGATGCGTTTTCTCAGGGCAGTTTTCTAATGGTGACAACAGTTGAATATACCTGTGCAATGGCACAACTGCCTGTAACCTCATTAGTGAGGGCATGTGGTAGGATGGCAAGTCAGGTGAACCGTTAAGACAGGGACAGAGCATTGTTACCCCATGCAGGATGAGATGCTTTCCCCGACTTGTTTGTTCCACCGACTTGTTTGTTTGTTCCACCGACTTGTTTGTTTGTTCCACCGACTTGTTTGTTTGTTCCACCGACTTGTTTGTTTGTTCCACCGACTTGTTTGTTTGTTCCACCGACTTGTTTGTTTGTTCCACCGACTTGTTTGTTTGTTCCACCGACTTGTTTGGTGTAGGCGGTACACTTTGGGGGTGGGTCGACCACTGGGAACCCGCCCTCTGACCTTTGACCTCTGAGGGAGGTCCCTGTTCCAATTCCTGAGTCCTAGCCTTATTCAATGGGAAGGCTGCTGGGCCTGCATCTCTTTATGTGTTCCTATTGGGTGTATCTCACCAAAAATTAAAGTTTTGTTGCAGACTTGTGGGAAAATCGGTGAGCCAATCGCACAAGCAGGAAATTGTTTCTGGGGGGGGGGGGGGGGGGTTCTGTACACATTCTGTACACAAAACACCTTCAGGTAGCTATATTGCATTTTCAGAAAATTACAGAGCTGCAGATTAAAAAAAGAAAGGTACATTTTAATAACCTAATTCAACTACAATATGACCTGTGTTATAATTGTATATGCTAGATTTATTCTTTGCAATTTTTTTTCCAAACGAAAGTTGTTGCCCGTTAAAAAAAAAAAAAAAGTTACTTTTGAATTTACTTTAGCATGTTAAAGAGCATATGTGAGATTTTGTGAGTGATGAAGCTTACATAAACCTTAAGGGCTCCTATAGAAGACCTGCCCAGTCTTGACACTTACCAAGTTCTCCTGTAGCCTGGGTTCACATGCAATGTCTGTGCAGTACAAATTCAGCCATACAGTTGTAGGGCTCAACTCACATTGGATTTGCTCAAAAGAGGTGCAGGAACCCATTTATTGCCCACACTGGAATCGGATCTCATGGGTGTTCCTGTCCGAATTCACAGTTCACACTGCAATCTGGGGGTGTCATTGACTTTGTATTGTCACCCGCAGCAGTTCAGAGGGCAGATGCGATGCAGGGACAGGCACTGGCATCGCACTGGTTCCCGCATTGCATATGTGTTAGAGCTGCACGATTCTGGGCAAAATGAGAATAATCTGGCAGTAATGGCGTTTCTGGCAGTTTGTGCCAAGGAACAAATGATGGTAATACATCTTCTTAAATGCCGGCATTTGTACCTGGGTTGCACCCTGCTTTAAACACTGGTACCACTAGGTGCACCATTCAGCAGCAGCAACTGTTGGCCGGCAGTGAACCTTTGACTTTGCCTGCACCTAAACACTGGAGCCTCATCCACTGGGGATAAATGGCCAGTGGCTTAAAAAGTATAAAGTTTTACAGTAAAAAAACACTAAAAAGTAGAGCTGCACGATTAATTGTTAAGAATTCGAAATCGCAATCTTCTTTCCTTCCCGATCTTCAAACGGCATGTCACGATCTTTCAGTGCAGAAAGTTCTCACAGCTGGGGAAAACAAAATTCCAAGCAGTCTGCCAAGTTTTATTACTACACTCTCAGTAGAAAAGTTTTTTTTTTTGTTCTTTTATCAAATGAAAACGTGTAGATGAAGGAAGTTTAACCATTTAAAGATCAAACCTTTTTCGACATTTGTTGCTTTCAAGTAAAAAAGCATTATTTTCTGGTAGAAAATCACTTGAAACTCCCAAACATGATATATTGTTTTTTAGCAGAGACCCTAGAGAATACAATGGTGGTTGTTGCAATATTTTATGTCACACCACATTTGCGCAGTGTTTTTTTTTAAACACAATTTCTGTTTGAAAAAGTACACTTTTTAATGAATAATAATAATAAAAAACAAAATTAAACAGTAAAGTTAGCAAATGTATTTTTTTTTTATAATGTGAAAGATATTACACTGCGAGAATAGTGATCTTTATTCTAAGTAAAGCAATTGTCATTCTCATGCTGTCATGCTCTACTAAAGTTTTCCTTAAAATGTTTAAGCCATATTGGGCTTGGTTCACAAAGCTTTAACACAAGTTTTTTTGTTTTTAACAATATCGTTTTTATGAATTTTTCACAGTAGTACAGATCCAACAGGAATAAACATACAAATCAGCAATGTAGGACCTCTTCTACAAAGATAGTCATTAGAAAGACAAAGGCACTGTATGGCTGAGGTACTGTATATGCAGGCAATTCCTACTCATAAAATGTTTACCGTTGATTACTCGAGTATAAGCCGACCTGAACATAAGACAAGGCACCTAATTTTACTACAAAAAAATGGGAAAACGTATTGACTTGAGTATAAGCTTTGGGTGTCCATCTGCATGCTTCACTGTGCCCATAACTAGACTGACGTTTAACATGGGAGTCTATGGAAGGGGTGCCCGGGTTTGTAAAATCTGTGCTCCCTAGGCGTAGCTCCCCCGGACAACAAACTTTGCACACTTGTAGAGGAAGAGTGGGGCTACATGTGTGTCTGTACCGGGTCCCCAAAATCCAGGAGATTGGGCACAAAAAGGTGATTCGAGTATAAGCCAAGGGGGGCATGTTCAGCACACAAAAAATTTCTGAAAAACTCTGCTTGTACTCGAGTATATACAGTATCTCATTTGTTCCTTGTGTTTTTTCACTATCTATAACCACTCTTGGTACCATGATGAAGGGCACGTCTCTAGACTAGACGGTATACATCTAGTAGGAATGTCTAGGAACAGGGGGCCACCAACAGTCAGGAGGACTATGAAGCATAACTGATCCAAGTGAATTTTTTAGTGATACGATTGTAATCTTTCAATCTCATTGGAGTTTCGTCAAAATATATCTCACTTTTTTTAGCCTGGTGTGTGAGCTTTGTGAAATAGGCCTACTGACTGTCTGAATGAGTTACCATGTGCAGAAATCATGTGGAATGACCTTATTGTTCTTTTTTTATAGGAAAGAGACAGATCCACAATTTAGGGGTACAACTGCAACTTAATAAGCACTGTCTGGACACTGCCTTCAATTTCTTCAAAATGGCCGTCAGCAAGCACCTGACTCGTGGTAGGAAGATGACACACGTTATAGCCGCTTGTCTTTACTTGGTGTGTAGGACAGAAGGAACTCCACGTATCCTTTCCTAAGACAATCATTCAGAGACAGTGTTTTCAGGTTCATTGCATCCGGCTTTTCTGTGAGTGTGATAAAAATAGATGTTTATGTCTAGAGTTTTCCTTCTTGTGGGTTGCGTCTTTGTTACTAATCAGCGTAAAGACCATTTAATCCAACCTGTAACACCACTTGTTGCACCTGTTATGAGTGCGATATTTTTAAAAGATATATTTTTTTTTCTTACGCTGATAAAAAAAGTCTCTTGAGATGTTTGCAGTTACAGCGATGTAGGAGGCAGCTATTTTAATTCTGCTGAGAGGAATCTTATTTATCTAATGAAAAATTATACCACAAGGGGATGAGCCAGCTTTTTCAATCAGGGTGCCTTCTGGGTTCTTCAGGGGTGCCTTGGCAAAATGCCTAAAAATTGTCAGCAAGCAAATATGTAGAAGAATACGTATAGGCCTAAACTGAGGGGGGGGGGGGGATGTATATATATTTTTGGGGGATATTTATTATAGCAAAAAGTTAAAAATATAGAATTTTTTTTTTCCAAATTGTCGCTTTTTATTTTTGTGCTATAAAAAAAAAAAAAAAAACACAGGTGATCAAATGCCACCAAAAGAAAGCTCTATTTGTGGGGAAAAAAGGACTTAAAGCGGATCTCCACCCTAAAGTGAAGATCCACTGATCGGAAACCCTCCCCCCCTCCGGCGTCACATTTGACACCTTTCAGGGGGCAGTCTCGGGCAAAAGACGGGCTTTTCCCGTTGTGTGCTGGGAACTCTCGGCTCCCAGCACACAGCGGGAGCCAATCGCCGGGCGCAGCGCGACTCGCGCATGCGCCGTAGGGAACCGGGCAGTGAAGCCGGAGCGCTTCACTTCCTGGTTCCCTCACCGTGGATGGAGGGGGGAGCAGCAGGGAGACGAGCGATCGCTCGTCCTCTGCTGCGGACGCCGCTGGACTCCAGGACAGGTAAGTGTCCTAATATTAAAAGTCAGCAGCTGCAGTATTTGTTGCTGTTGACTTTTAATATATTTTTTTGGTGAACCATCCGCTTTAAATTTTGTTTGGGAGCCACGTCGCATGACCGCACGATTGTCAGTTAAAGCAACGCAGTGCAGAATCGCAAAAAGTGGCCTGGTCTTTGGCCAGCCAAATGGTCCAGGGCTTAAGTGGTTAAGATCGTGTGGGCGGTTATATTGAGATTTTTTTTTTTAAACAATTTAATTGTAGAGCTCCACTGGCAATATATCTGTGATTAGCTGCTCTGGTACTGTGGAGGGGCTATCTCTACAGTCATGCAATTACGTTGTGCCTTTTTCTACCTGGTATAATTTTATTGGTGCATGATTGCCAGAATAACAAGGCGGGAGTAAATTTACATTGAATTATACTTCCACTGTACCTGAAAATATTGTTATATGTGTAACGGAGCTGTGCAGGTGCACGTTGCTTTTTTTTTTGGACTCAGCAATGTATCTTGTGTGTAAGCGTGTTTCTCAGTATTGTGCACAGATAGATATACTTTTGCTGAAATCAGGTAATTTTTGGTAGTATTCAATAATAATTCTTCATTGCAGACATCTACGGGATGTGAGGGCACTAAATATCCCACTGTGTAATGTGGTCTCCACCTAACACAGGCCCAAAATGAACCGTAGAGTTACAAAAGGAATAACGGGGACTGTATACATTTTGGAAAGTTTCACCTATACATGAGAACTGGTTACCACCCCCCTTCCCCCTCTTAATAATGCAAAATCTTCCTGCCAATGTGTATTTTCAGCTATTGACAATACTGATCCATAAGCATATATTGTTCTTTCAAGAGCTTGATGAATGTTCTCCTGATTTTCAGGTGTTTTCTCTATAAATCAAGGAATTGTGTATTTTTGGGGAGACCGTAGCTTGTAACACTTCTCTACTTAAAGATGCTGCTGGTGAAGAAACACTTTGAGATGATCAAAAAGCAGCAGCAGAAAGCGTGTTTCTGAAATGAGAAGTCTGAAGGGAAAAGCTACCCACATCTTGTCATCATTTTATTCCATCAAGTATTTTATGTCTTTATGGCACCTCTGGCATGCCAGGATGTGTTTTGTAATTCTTGTAGCATTTGGAAAAGAATATTTCTTCTCACAATATTTCCAAATTGCAGCTTTGTTCTGAGCAGGAATTGCACCGTGGAAATGTTTCCAAACTCCTAAATGTTGGTCTCACCATTTTAGTGAGAGAAGGGAAAGAAAAAAAAAAACTATTTACTGACCAGATTGTAGGTAAACATTATGCTGTGGTGGAGAACATTAATATGAATAATTTAAAGGTTATAAAGATAAACAAATTTATCGGACAAATTTACCCTCTTACCTGTCAGTTTCTGTCCTCATCTATTGTATCACAATAATCGCCCAACTGTAGGAGGTACAAGATGGAGCCCACAAGCAAACTAGACTGGATCCTTTCCCCTGCCATACCCCCCAGTGGCATAAATTCATATTTCTCTTGCTTGAGAACCGCATTGAGAAGTGCAGTGTTACTTGAATTGTATCCAGGATTTGCTTGTTTCAGCCAAGAAAACGTGCAAGAATTTAAGACTTTACATTAAGTCTCAGAAATCTCATTAAGGTCTTTATATTATATAGTTTCTATACCATGTCATAGATATATTTGCATTAGAAAAGAACATATTCCACCCCCACCCATTTATTATTACGTACAGGGAGGTCCTAGACAAATCGTGAGCCTCTTGAAATGACAGGGTCACTTTAGAGAGCCTCATTTCTTATAATTATTCGAACAAACCGGCAGTTAACATAGTAGACCTTTTTTTTTTTTTTTTTTTCTCGCAGGAAGCATAATCCTGCTGACAGTACACTAAACTGGGCAGTCTGTCAGCTCCAACCAGAGAACATCTGGAGTGAACGAGGCGCTCTGCTCCCTCTGAGCCTTGCTGGGAGCGTCTCCCACTGGACTTCAAAGATGGTGGTTTCCAAGGCTCGATCCCTGCAGCGTAGGAGCTGTGCTGAGTTACATCTTGCTATAACACTGCAGGAGTCTTATGTCCATTTATTTTTTATCTTAAAGGGGTTGCAAAGGTGAAAAAAAAATTCCCTAAATAGCTTCCTTTACCCTAGTGCAGTCCTCCTTCACTTACCTCATCCTTCGATTTTGCTTTTAAATGTCCTTATTCCTTCTGAGAAATCCTCACTTCCTGTTCTGTCTGCAACGCCACACAGTAATGTAAGGCTTTCTCCCCGGTGTGGAGTGTCGTGCTCGCCCCCTCCTTTGAGGGGGCGAGCAGGGGAGTCAGAGCGCTCTCTACGTTGCAGAGAAAGGAGCTGTGTTTTAGTGAGCTTCCTGACTCTCTTGCTCGTCCCCTCAAGGGAGGAGGCGAGCACAACACTCCACACCAGGGAGAAAGCCTTGCATTACTGTGTGGCGTTGCAGACCGAAGAACAGGAAGTGAGGATTTCTTAAAAGAAATAAGGACATTTAAAAGCAAAAAATTGAAGGATGAGGTAAGTGAAGGAGGACTGCACTAAGGTAAAGGAAGCTATTTAGGGAAAACATTTTTTACCTTTACAACCCCTTTAAGACGAGGCTGAGGCTGAAGGGTTTCTGTTTCTTTATAATGTAGGTGAACTTAAAGGGGTTATAAAGGTAAACCTTTTTTTTTTCCTAAATAGTTTCCTTTACCGTAGTGCAGGCCTCCTTCAGTTACCTCATCCTTCAATTTTGCTTTTAAGGCTGCATTCACACCTGAGCGGCAAGTAACGCCGCATACGCGGCTTTACTTGCCGCGCTTCGATTCATCATTTTTTTTTTTTTTTTACAAAGTCTCCCATTGATGTCTATGGACGAACGCCAATGTCGCCTGAAAAAAAGGGTCCGGGACTTTTTTTCAGGCGTTCGGCGTTTCAGAGATGTGAACCATCTCTATAGACATGAATGGGATTTTTCCCCTCCAGCGGCAAGAGCGTCGGGCGACAGGCGTTGTGTCGCTCAGGTGTGAATGCAGCCTAAATGTCCTTATTTCTTCGGAGAAATCCTCACTTCCTGTTCTTCTGTCTAACTCCACACTGTAATGCAAGGTTTTCTCCCTGGTGTGTAGAAAGCCTTTCGAGGGGGGAGGGGGCGAGCAGGAGGGTCAGGACTGTGTTTACTTTGCAGATAGAGAAAGGAGCTTGTGTTAGTGGGCATCCTGACACTCCTGCTTGCCCCCTCAAGAGGCTTTCTCCGCACCAGGGAGAAAGCCTTGCATTACGGTGTGGAGTTACAGACAGAAGAACAGGAAGTGAGGATTTCTCAGAAGAAATAAGGACATTTAAAAGCAAAATGGAAGGATGAGGTAAGTGAAGAAGGACTGCAAATTTATCAGACAAAAGGAAGCTATTTAGGGGGAATTTTTTTTTTTTTTTTACCTTTACAACCCCTTTAAGGTTCAATATATTTTGTAAGTGAAACAAGCCTAGAAGTAGTAGTATTCAATTTTTTTTATGCCTACCTTCCGAGAGGAAAATTCTTGTTCATCCTACTCAAAATTATAAAATGTTACTGTAAAATGATGGTTTTATGAAAAAATAAATAAAGGTAGCTGTGAAATGCTAAAGGCTATTGAAATGTTGGATATTTTGAAGATATTGCACACTGAAATGTTGTGATTTCAGTTGCATCGTGCTGTCTGTGTCTCTGGATTCCCAGGCTCATTTAGTCTTGTCTTGATGTATTACATTAGAGGCCCCCTAACCAGGAATGCATTTACATACCTCACTGCCATTGCCTTACATAAATCTTACTGCTACTTTAACTGTTTGCAGCCCTTGTTTTCAGCTCCTGTCGGCATCAGAAGTCATCAACACATCTTAAAGACTTAGAGGGCCTGTGATGTAGAAATTGTGTTTAAAAATTGCAGTCATGCTATAGGTAATACTGAAAATAGAAGAGATGTGATGCGACAACTTCACATTGCCTGTGCTAGGACTACTGCTGCACATACCGCCCAATAATGTAGAAAGATGAAGGTCCAGCAGCACGGTACAATTTCAAATACAATCCACAGAATCTTTATTAATATTCCTACAAGACAAAAGGGGAAATCTATTACTCAAGGTTGGAATGCTTCTGCCATTCTGGGGCTTAGGCAATACTGTCACCAATCTTGTCTATATGCTCACTGCAGCTGATCTTTTCCCCCATTAATGATTTTACTATGCCTAGTTCTTCACTTTTTCTCTGGAGGCAGCCATCTTGATAGAAGCAGGACCTTTCTTCTTTATGGTGATTTAGTTGGTGTATATTCAAAAAGCACAGGAAAGGTGAAGGAAGCACACATAGTAGATTTGGGGGGGGGGGGGGGGGAGAGATCTTGCACTGCAAGTCCTCCGTTATAGTTTAATATAAAGTGTTAAACTGCACTTAGGATAGTGAACAAGGGGAGTAAGATCTAATGGTATAGGCGGCTGCAGCCCCCCCCCCCCCCTAAATATGTAACTCCCCTAAGGGAGAATATTGAGAAGATAAGAAAGATAATGGGGGTAGTGGCGCTGTCGCTAATATGTTGTACTGTTGAGCCAAAAAATAACCCTAAACGGTCTAAAAATAAGCTCTATAAGGGCAACATCCCCTCTATAACACAATAAAAATGGCAGTACCTGCCTGAAATGTGAAAAAGAAATATATGAGTGTATAAATAAGTGATAATAAACCACTGTGAAGCACCACAATGGTGATAACAGTAATGCTATCTAGCATGAAATGAGGTAACCTATACAGTAGTACAGTATAAACCATAGGTACCATAAAAGTATTATGTGCAATAATCATACACTATAAACAAACACCTATATATAAAACAGGCACCGTGATAAGTGAAACAGGTGCAAAAGTCTATGTAGTATAGATGCAAGCAGGTAGATAAAATTCAGGGTGGAGAATTCAGGGTGCACCTATGTGGATAGGTGGTTATACAGGTACATCAAGTGTTTCTCGCAGTGGGTCCGGTGCTCCCCCTTATGGTTCCCCACTCACCAGAGGCAATCACCCCTGCTGGGGTAGAATGCGTATCAGATGAACCGCTGCTCCTGCGTGCCGGTGCTCCTTGTCCTGAATTCCTGAAGTATGTCCTTGGTGTGGGTTATGGGATTCAATAGGTTCCTCCGAGGCAAAGAGAAACAAACTACCATAGCGTGGTACGTTTAAAAGTATAAAAGTTTTATTGGCACTGCCAATGGAGGCGTGCATGAAAACAAAAAGTACATGTACAAAAATGTGACAGCAGGCTGTGGGGGACAGATAATTCAGCACTGCCAATCAGAAACAGGATAAATGTAGTAAAAATAAAAATGAAAAGGCAACAGCCTAAACCTCAAAGGTATAGGCGCTGTAGATACACTACACTGGGGTTGTCCGATTGCTTGTTGCAGCACCGTGGGGACGGCGTGCGTTCCACACACAGTCAGCTGGTTAACCCGGAAGTGCGTGTAGGTGTGCGTGTATCAGCTCAGATATAGTTTCCCTTCCATAATTGAGAACAATGAGCAGTGCAGTAGTTTTCATCCCCAATTTTCACTAGCAGGCAGATACTAGAAAAAAATTACCCATCCAGTGGATCCAGCGTTATTCTGCTGAGATCCCCTCACACTCGGCCACAACTCCATCCCACACCACCTTGTTCTAGCTGACATCATCGAATAGGACCACTCCCCTTCTCCTTTCCTTGAATGAAATGCCTCCTGGGATATGTGACATCCTAAGCCCAAGCTAGATACTTCTGCAAGCTGGGTGGAATTGAAAGTAATGTAAGGAAGAGGGTGAAGGTGTGCTTTATATTGGATCACGTTGCAGATTCTGTATACAACTATGACTCTCAGGGCACAGGAGGTGCATCGCAGTTTTTTTGTAGGAAATTAAGACAAATTTAACAATTCAGGGCACTGCTTACTTAGAATTAACATTTCTAGTTCTTGGCTTTAGGTTTACTTTTATAGGATAACAGTGCTTCAGAAATGTGAAGATGAATTACTCCACGGTGCTGCAGCTAGAGAGAATTAGGGTTTGTTTTAAAAGTCTAGAAGCCTAAATCAGCCAAAACTGAAAAATCAGTACAAGGGATATAACTTATCAGTAGGATCTCTTTTTAAACTAATTGACCATATGAAAATGACCATAAGTAAATTTTGCTTTTAAATTAAAGGATAGATGTGGTTGTTACAAAAATGTCTGGTTTAAAGCCGTATTAAACCCAAAAGCAAATGTATTGGTTTGTAGTTAACACATTCTTTGATGTGGTGGCTGCATTATTTTTCTTTTTTTTTTTTGGCATTTTTCCTTTATTTTCACCTGGTGTCTGGCCAATAAGTCAAAAGAACACGCTTTCTCTGCAGATATAGCAGTTAGAGGGATGAGACAAACCATTATTCCACTGACAGGGGAGCTTACGATGATCAGCTTTTATTTATTGTAAATCTTTTATCCCAAAAGGAAAAAAAATGTTGCTCTAACTGCTCGATAAAGCTCAACTCCATCTTTGGATACACATTACATTAGGTGTAGGCAACCTTTTTGAGAGATGGAGATCTACCTGAACAACATAGAGAGCGCCGGTGTTCGGCACCCCCCCCCCCTTCTTTTAAAGAAATTTACTAGCAAGGCCTAACTAAATGGTAAGGTAAACGTAGAAACATATAATAAAACAACTGTAGCTGTAAATATATAAACTTGGCCAACCTGTAAAGTAGAAAGTGTTGATAGTGCAGTGGACAGTGTTGGTAGTTTTATTAATTTATTTTTATCATTTTATTATATTTTACATTTTTTTTTTTACAGGAGCACTGTTGGGGGGGGGGGGGGGGGGGGGGTTTGGTGACATACCGGGGGTCTTGGCTCATGCCTCAGCTGCAAGTGGCTTCAGACCCCCCATCTCGATTTTCAGTCATGTAGTGCAGACCGTCGGATAATGCCTACAGCTATCTGCGCAGTACGTAACATCACTCCAGCTGATCTGCCGATCAGCTGGTCTGACATCAACACTGAGCTTGCACAAATCATTAGTGACATTATCGGATAATCAGCAAAGCGCGGAGGTAGAATCTTCCACCCACTGGACCTGTCGCCACTACATGATCATCTCCCGTGCACAGAACGCTGCCCCTCGCTGTATTTTATAGATCACATGTACAGAATTCACATCGTCCTCCCCAGCTGACTCTCCAGATGTTGGAGGACTACAGATCCCAGCATCCCTGACCCCGCTAGGATGACTCATGCTGGAATTTGTAGTCCCCCTGATGGTCTGGGTCCCTGTTGGTGCCTTTCTGTGCTCTGTCTGGGACAAGAAGCATAGAGAACCTGGCGGGGGTGAATGCGGCCCAGTGCAGGGAGCAAGGCCCCACATTGGGGGTGTTTTTTGTCACTGGGGATTTCCCTGCTTAGACTGATCATTGCGCAACTTAACGAGAGGTTGTCTGTAGTGTGGAGAGTGGTGGATAAAAGGTGTGAAATGGTCGACTGTGTGGAGGGGTTAAGCCCATGTTGGGGTTGTGGCTAGGGGGTGGTAGGACAGGGTGGCGTGCCCTGGTGGCAGAGTCGGTGTTCTAACAATATGGGTCTCCTATCCGATAGTGCCCGGCCTGGACTGCACATGCTCAATTGGAGATCACGGAAATCTTCGAGACTAAACATCTGTTCCATCAGCTGTAGTTGGAGCATGTGCAGTTAACACGCCACTCGTTCTGTCAGATGGGGGACCCATCAAGATAGAACAGCGCTGCCCGCGTCAAATACAGCAAAAGGTGGATGTTTTTTTCTGAGGGGCGGCTGTATTATACTTATCCACGCTGCTGGCTGATAGAGCAGCGCTGGGCGTGCTCACTCAATACAGCAAGGGGCGGATGGTTTTATCAACGGGGCGGATCTGATTATAAGAGTCCGCGCTCACTGAGTAGAAGAAATTTATGATGTCCAGCCTCAAAGGGGCAGGTGTTTTTCTGAAATGCTCGGCCAGTGCTGGATTCGCATAATACACCCGCCCCTTAGAAAAAATAATCTGCCCCTTGCTGTATTTGAGCGCGGGCAGCGCTGTTCTATCTGCATGGGTCCCCATCTGATAAGCATCGGGAGCGACCGGCGTGTTAACTGCGCATGCTTCAACTACAGCTGATGGAACAGATGTTCATTCTTAGATTTCCGTGATCTCCGATTGAGCAGTCCAGGCCGGGCACTATCTGATAGGGGACCCAAAATGATAGGACACCGATGTTCTGTCTTTGCCGATTGTCGGATAATGCCTCCAATTATGCATGCGCAGTGTTGACGTCACGCCGATCAGCGTACTGCACATAACATTGCGTACTGCACATGCGCAGATCGTCGGAAGCCTTATCCGACGATCTGCACTATTCAACAGAACACCGACACCCTAAGGCAGCTGCCTAAGCAGCCTTATGCTGACGCTGGCCCTGCCCACATTATTGTCCTCTGCCCCTGTTTGGTATTGGGTTTAATACCACCTTAAGCATCAACTGCAATGCATTAAGTATAATTCATGTTCCCCATGTTGGAAGTTGTTTAGAACTGCCCAGCTTAGTACTACCCGGCATGAGCAGTCTCTTGGTGTAGTTTTCTTATAGGCTGGAGGGTAAGTAACTTCCTTTGCCAATCAAGGGGCTTAAGTGGGATTGAATAAATCTAAAGGCCAATTAGAAAAATATTAGAAAACCTCTTTATCACACCGAAAATTACCGCTGTTCCGTATCCGGCTTCTATAATACAGCACTGAAAACAATCTGTGATAATATTTTACCTGTTTGTTGGAACACGCTGCAGAAACACATTTTAATGGATTGCATTGAAGGGATATCCGCAGTGTCTAAAGAGTAAGCCGGGCACAATATGAATGGAGCCTTTGCGAAATCAATAGCATTTGATTAAACCAATAATTACCTGCATAGCTCATCGCCACCTAGTTATTGCAGCGGCTCGGACTGGGGTTCTGAAAAGCCAGAGTGTTTTTTTCTTTTATTTCCTGCAAAGGCCATTTGGAGAATTGAAGATTAATACAACACTTTAGGAGAGGCTCCTTGTTTTACATTTCCCATCTTTTCTGTCAGAGGTTTAATAAAAGCCATTTCACCGCAACTGTGCAGAGACCGGCTTTGCAATTGAAATTAGATTGAGAGGTCTGTGACTTTTTCACAGCTGAAGATATTTTCCTTGGACTCCTGGGAAATAAAAAAATAAAATAAAATCTAAGTATATGACTGAGATAAAGAAATGTAGAGACCACTGCTGATTCCATTTTTGTTTTTATTTAGATTTCATATTTAATACCCAGAATGGTGTTGGTATTGTATGGGCTGGAGAATGCTTGATGGTTCTCATTTGTGGGTCTTGTAACATCCGCATTTAGTGATCTTTGCTTCTATTGCTGGAATGGATAGAATATTGTCCATTTTCAGCTAAAACACCAAATATGATGTAAAGTCGGGGGAAAAAAACACCTGCTATGCTGTTTAAAGTGAACCGTAAGTCACTAAACAAAATAATTGCAGGTAAATGCACAGAAAAATCAAACATTTTAAATATTAACAGTATTGATATGTGCAGCGGAAAAGAGGGACTGTGGGACAGTGTTTGCGGGAAAGTTTGTGCAGGTAAGAGACGGCGTCTAGGCAAAAAAGGGGCAGTAATACAGAGGAAAAGGGGTAGTGTGTACACAGGGTGGGGTGAAGAAGGGGAAAACTAGGAAAGTGTGTGCAGGGAATAATGGCGGAAATGCGTACAGTCAGCGATTTTAATTTGCGGTAAACCCTTTTGTTTCATTGTTTTTTTTTTTTTTCTAACGTGGTAATAAAGTCTGCTTTTTCACTTGTACCTACAGGTAGGGCTAAATTAAGGCTTACCTGGAGGTAGAGTGAATATCTCCTAAATGTTCACCGTTTACAACATATTTATATTTGTAGTAGCCACAGGCTGCACACTCAAGTGTGTTGTTGATTCAAAGCATTGTGCCGCAATCATGGCTTCCCTGCTCATGCATGGTAGTGACATCATTGCGGCCTGGCCATTCAAACGGCGGGAGGGGGGCGCTTTACAGGGAAGTCTGTCATAATTTACTGGTACGCTCATATGACATTAACCTGCAGGAGGACAATTTTATTTTCAGAGAGACTTGAAGGGTTACTAAACCCACAACAGTAAAATCAGTCTGTGTATACAGTAAAGTATTCTTGTTATACTCACTGTGGAACCCTATGGGTTAAACTGCATTGTGTAAAAAGGCTGCTTGATCTTGTATGCACAGATCTTCCTCCTCTTCCACTGACTCCAAAACAGGTGCAGATAAGACAGTTAGTGGAGTCAGTCTGCACATGCTCAGTTTGGTGTGTATTGCTAGGGTTTTATTTTTCCTAGGGATGGTGCATGTGATCAGCACAGGGCCAATCGGCTCTGTCCAGACAGAGGGTCCTGGATCCTGATAGGACAGCCAGTGTAGTATGAAAATGCCTTTTACAAGCTTTAACCAGACACTAATAGAATTCACAAGACTGCTATATACTGCTGATGATAAAAGGTATTTAGCAGTGTATATTTACTAAAATCATTGCGTGTCCTGTGTAATGTGGGAGACCAGATATAGTGAATGCAGGGTCCTGGGTTTAGTAACACTTTACTACACAAAGCCACGGCCAATATTCAATTCAATTTAGATGCTTTTTTGGCTCAGCGCTTTGCAGAGTCATTCTAAAGTCGCTTAAAAAGGTAAAAAAAATTACTGCACATATCGGATTTTTGCAGGTAAAAAAATGTACCGTATTTGCCGGTGTATAAGGTGACTGAGCGTATAAGACGACCCCCTAATTTTACAGTTTAAGATTTTTTGCCTGTACTCGCCATATAAGACGACCCCCCTTCCGAGGCTTACAACGCTTCATATTTGTTCCTTCTGGAGCCATATTCTTCTTTCTTGCTAGAGCTGGAGCCAATCACGACGAGCAATGTATTCTATTAATTAATACAAAGCCTGCTTGGATTGGCAGAGGCTGTAACATCATTACATGACATTCTGTGCCGCTTCTCATTGTGCTAAAGTGTTGTCTTCCTCCTAAATCTGCTGATACACACAGTGCAGGCCCCGCTTTCCAGCGTTAGGATTGCTCCTTGGCTTACACAGTCCTATGGAGACACCCATTTGTGTGCATTCTTGTGCGAGACTACAGTCTGGCGTAGGGTGCTGCCTATACCAAGAGGCAAAGGCCACTTGTACAGTATTCAGAGCTTCACTTTTTCCACATTTTGTTATGTTGCAGCCTTATTCAAAAATGGATTAAATTCATTTTTTTCCTCAAAATACCACCAACCATACCCCATAATTACAACGTGAAAGAAGTTTGTTTGAAATCTTTGAAAATGTATTAAAAATAAGACTTGCATGTACGGAAGTATTCACAGCCTTTGCCATGACAGGTGGATCCTGTTACCACTGATCATCCTTGAGATGTTTCTACAACTTGATTGGAGTCCACATTAGAGTGGTAAATTCAGTTGATTGGACATGATTTGGAAAGGCACACACCTGTCTATCTAATGTCCCACAGTTAACGGTGCATGTCAGAGCATAAACCAAGCCATGAAGTCCAAAGAATTGTCCTGTAGACCTCCGAGACAGGATTGTATTGAGGCACAGATCTGGGGAAGTTTACAGAAAAATTTCAGCAGCATTGAAGGTCCCAATGAGCACAATGGCCTCCATCATCCATGAATGGAAGAAGCTTGGAACCATCAGGACTCCTAGAGCGGGTCGCCCAGGCAAACTGCATAGCTCATCCCTACCTAGTTAGGGAGGCGACCAAGAACCTGATGGTGACTGACAGAGCTCCAGCATTTCTCTGTGGTGAGAGGAGAACTTTTCCAAAAGCACAACCATTTTTGCAGCACTCCACCGATCAGGCCTGTATGTTAGAGTGGCCAGACAGAAGCCACTCCTCAGTAAAAGGGAGTTTACCAAAAGGCAACTGAACGACTCAGACCATGAGAAATACAATTCTCTGGTCTGACGAAACAAAAATTGATATTTTGGCCTGAATATCAAGTATCATGTCTGGAGGAAACCAGGCACCACTCCTAACCTGTGAAACAAAATAAAGGACCCTGGAAAATCCAGGGACAAGCACTATGTGACTAGTGCGTGATGAACAATATATAAATACTCTGTTAGTGTGATTGCATTCAATAGCAGTTGATCATATTATGTAATGCTATTACTCACATATAGAAATACACATATACTAAAAAACAGTGATAATTCATTTCTTAACCACTTTAGCCCCGGACCATATTGCTGTCCAAAGACCAGAGCACTTTTTGCGATTCGGCACTGCGTCGCTTTAACTGACAATTGCGCGGTCATGCGACGTGGCTCCCAAACAAAATTGGCGTCCTTTTTTTCCCACAAATAGAGCTTTCTTTTGGTGGTATTTGATCATCTCTGCGGTTTTTATTTTTTGCTCTATAAACAAAAACAGAGCGACTATTTTGAAAAAAATGCAATATTTTTTACTTTTTTCTGTAATAAATATCCCCCAAAAATATATAAAAAAAAAAATTTCCTTAGTTTAGGCCGATACGTATTCTTCTACATATTTTTTGTAAAAAAAATCGCAATTAGCGTTTATTGATTGGTTTGCGCAAAATTTATAGCGTTTACAAAATAGGGGGTAGTTTTATGGCATTTTTATTATTATTTTTTTTTTTTACTAGTAATGGCGGCGATCAGCGTTTTTTTTCTCAGTACTGCGACCTTATGGCGGACACTTCGGACACTTTTGACACATTTTTGGGACCATTGGCATTTTTTTAGCGATCAATGCTATAAAAATGCATTGGATTACTATAAAAATGCCATTGGCAGTGAAGGGGTTAACACTAGGGGGCGGGGGGAAGGGGTTAAGTGTGTTCCTATTTGTGTTCTAACTGTATGGGGGGGTAAACTTACTAGGGGGAATCGCTGATCTTCCGTTCATACATTGTATGAACAGAAAATCAGCGTTTCCCCCGCTGACAGGAACGAGCGCTGTGTGTTTACACACACAGCTCCCGTTCCCCGCTCTGTAACGAGCGATCGCGTGTGCCCGGCGGCGATCGTGCCCGCCGGGCACACGCACGGGACTCGGGGGCGAGCGGGGGGCGCGCGCCGTCTGCTGTGACCATAATTAGGCCACAGCAGACGTGGCCTCTCTATATACCTGTATTCCCCACCATTTAGGCATAGAAGCTGTACAGCACTTTCTGAACAGAGAGCAGTCTCTTGCTTCATTTCAAAGAGATTATGTGATCGAACTTTTAGAGTTTGCTACCAAACACAGTTATTTTTGGTTTGACCAGCGGTACTTTCTGCAATTAAGAGGTGTCGCCATGGGCGCTAAATTCGCACCCAGTCTAGCGAACCTCTTTATGGCCAAGTGGGAGGAGGATGTCGTCTATGCACACATGGCTCCATCCTTGGGCCTGTGGGCTAGGTACATAGACGACCTCCTCCTATGGAATGGCAGTCCTGAGTCTTTAAAGATCCAGCAGACCGTTTCCAGCGGACAGATTTGATCGTGTGTACGAGGCCTTAGACATTGTTTTTATAGGTGTTATCACAGTCCCACACTCGGGGATCATGTCCCACAACACATGGATTCAACGATATCTTCTTATTTTTCGTTTATAATATGTTGCTCTCTTCCTGCTTATGCTAATGAAGCCAATTCACATTGAGGCTTGGATAGCAAGCCGCGGCGCCATCTTGGATAGACGGAAATGCAGTTTTTCATTGCTGCAGGTGTATGGTGAGTCAGATCTTCATTTGATTGTACTGTAATTCACTATTTAATATAAATTGGAGTGGGCTACAGTGGAGAGATACCCCAGACGAAGTGCTCTATTCACGAAACGCGTCGGGAGGACTCCACTGCTGCCCTACTTGTATATAAGCGTTTTATATTCAGCTAAAATGTAAGTTTGACAGCTGTAAATAAATATTTTATTTTTCTACATAACGGGATTACGCTATGTGGCCACTTCTTTCTCTTATCTCTTCCAAAATCCATTCATTGTGAGAACATCCATTTGGGGATCGTACTCCCAGCTGGGCTTCGTCCATCCATCCCACAGAGGTTTTTTTTGATGACCAGCCAAAATACTGCCCTGTCAAGGAGCCCATTTTGACATCAGCTAATACAAGCCTATCCTGACTTTCAGTGGTGTAAGCCAGCTGAAGTCAATTGGTTCCGGTAAGCCTGCATTGCTTTCGGTGGTGGGAACAACTCAGTGGAGTAGTTATTTAGCATTCACCAATCATCAGACTGACTGTTATTTTCACATCAAGATTTATATTTCTATTTTCTTATTTTCCTCTCACGGGATATCATTGCACCTGGCATCTATTGGCCAGTAACCTAATTACGTTTGTTTAAGAAATGAATTATCACTGTTTTTTAGTATATGTGTATTTCTATATGTGAGTAATTGCATTCAATAGCAGTTGATCATATTATGTAATGCTATCACACTAACAGAGTATTTATATATTGTTCATCACGCACTAGTCACATAGTGCTTGTCCCTGGATTTTCCAGGGTCCTTTATTTTGTTTCACAAATTTATTTCACTCCTTTTGTGCCTCTGACTATCATTAACAGTCATTCTAAGCGCTACACATTTTCCACACATCCAATACTTTTGCTTTTCTCATACGAGCCGTGTTAGCAGCTACCATTTAACCATTATTGGCAGCGCGGGGTATTCTCCTTCCTTTTTACCACTCCTAACCTGGCCAATACCATCTCTACAGTAACGCATGGTATTGGCAGCATCATGCTATGGGAATGTTTTTTCAGCGGCAGAAACTGGGAGACTAGTCAAGATCGAGGGAAAGATGAATGCAGCAATGTACAGAGACATCCTTGATAACCTGCTCTGGACCTCAGACTGGGGTGAAGGTTAATTTTCCAACTGAACAACGACCCTAAGCACACAGCCAAGATAACAAAGGAGTGGCTACTGGACAACCTTGTGAATGTCCTTGAGTGACCCAGACTTGAACCCGACTGAACATCTCTGGAGAGATCTGAAAATGGCTGTGCACCGGCACTCCCCATCCAGCCTGATGAAGCTTGAGAGGTCCTGTAAAGAAGGAGAGAAACTGCCCAAAAATAGGTGTGCCAAGCTTGTAGCATCATACTCAAAAAGACTTGAGGTTGTAATTGGTGCCAAAGGTACTTTAACAAAGTATTGCAAAGCATATAAATACTTGTGTACATGGGATTTATATTTTTTATTGGGAAAAATTTCAAACAAACTTCTTTCATCATGTTGTCATTGTTAGATTAAATTATTTTCCTCAAAATTTTACAATTTTGGAATAAGGCTATTGCATAACAAAATGTGGAAAAGGTGAAGTGCTGTGAATACTTTCCAGATGCACTGCAAAAACCATGTATGTAATTATGGGGCATTTAGTCCTGAGAAGGGACATCTGATGGCTGTGAATGAATCGGTGTGTACTCCTTGAATGGAAGTTTGGGGAAGCTGTGCAGAGATCCAGAGGCTGCTTCTGTGATCTGAAAATAAGTGTTTTAAGAAATTTTTATTGGGAACTTCTATTATTTTCTGGTGAACTTGTTTATAAAGATTTATCCAATAATAATAAACAAAATTGCATTTGTTACTACTCGTTTTTTTTTTTTTTTTTCATCTTTGTGTATGGATCTTGGTAATGCGCCGTAAACTAATGCAGAAATAACTAGCTTGTGGGCAAAATTAGAACACTTGGCAGTAGAGGTTGGAACTCGCAGCTGATGCGTTGAACTTTCCCTCCCTTCCTTTCACATTTCCAGGCGCTGGCCCATATCATAGGGCACTTGATAACATGGAGTCCAGCAGCAGGGTGAAGTTACTGGAGGGACAAGTGTCCGTTTCATCAAAGCAGCTGGAAATTTAAGATAACAATGCAATACATGAGAAATATCCGTGCCAGGAATGGCAAGCATCAGTATGTGCAAGGTATTTAGTATTAACCCGCCTAACGACTAAGGCAAAATAATTTTGATAAAAGGCAAGGTATTTTAAAGGAAAAGCTAATATAAAATTGCCTAATGTAACCAGCGCCAGCAACTGCAAAGTCGGAATGTGCCTTCATTTTAACAGGAAATTCATTCTTGTAGAAATATATGAACGATGCCATTGCTGCTGTTTGTTATGAAAATGTTAACTTTCCCGGCCACTGTGTCAGGGAAGACAGACTTTCCATGCAAGCGCCCGGCATGCACGCATGCGTACTAGCACTTTAAGACACACACCTGTCACTAATAATGGAGTCAGGCAGCACTGCCCCCCCCCCCCCCCAACAGTGTATCTCGGGCTTACCATTTCCACCGGAGAAACAATCGGACAGTGCGGCCAGCTGCTTCCATAGGTGGCCAGAGTCAACACTCTATGCTCTTGGAGGACCGGAGCGACGTCATGATGCCACTTCCGATCTAGGCCGAAAGAAAATGATAATTTTTATTTTATTTTTTTATCTTTTGCTTTTAAAAGTAAAGGAGCTGTTGTTTTGACCCCAAATCTCTACTTAACCCCTTAAGGACCCCTTAACGCCGATATACGTTGGCAGAAGGGCACGGCTGGGCCAAAGCTCCTCGCCCGCGGGACCTGTGGACCCAATCGCCGCCAGTGTCCCGCGATTGGTCACAGAAGCTGGCATTAATATCCAACGTTAACACAATGGCAGAAGATTTAATAGATGGAAAGTTTGAAACAATGACTGAAGGTCCGCTTTAAAGATCAATCCAGTCAACAAGCCTATAAAGTGATGGTTCCCAACTATATTTCTGAACCATAATACCATAGGACATTATTTGTACCTCATTTAGTGTTTTTTAAAGTGAACCTGTCAGGTGGTCAACAAAGTTACATTAACCTGAAAAGAAATCCGCTTGATATACCTACCTCCTGCCCATTGGCCAGGTTTACTATTGGCCTACAGCTTCCCAGGTATTTGCAAATATCTGCAACTAAACCTCTGTTTTAATTACACACAGTTAGACAGTTTAATTTGGTTTGTGCTTCTTGGTTTGGTATTTTTGAGCCTGGTCATTATGGATTTTTTTTTTATATTTTCCATATATATACTTAATCGCATATCGCTAATTGCATCTCATTTAAAGTCCCAACCCTCCATTTTTTTACAGGTTTACTATGCAGAGCTCCCGGCACTGGTCTGATTAGGCGCCTATCTGGTTGAATGATAGGTCCCCACACTGGCCGCTATGGTTCCTCGTAATGGTCTCCTTTTTTTTGTATGTTTGTTTGACTCCCTAACAGGGTCACTTAAAACCTTTTTATATAAGCAGGTCTGCAGGCAAATGTAATACTAAGATTCTAAAGATTGGTTTAGGCTGACCATACGCTGTTTGGATCTCAGCCAATTCAGCAGGAACTGGCCGAGATGCGAACCATTAGGCTGGGTTCACACCTATGCGAATTGAGTGCGGCTTAAACCGCATTTAATACGCAGAACATTTCTAAATACATTGTTTTCAATGAGGCTGGTTCACATATGTGCGATGCATTCGCACTGCGCATTGCAGAAAAAACGTGTGCAGATTTTATGCCTTGCGGTGCGGCTCAGGTGCGAATTCAGTCCCATTATCTTCTATGGGTACGCAGCTGATTCGCAGATGTGTTCAGTTCTCTTCAGGAATTTCTCTCATTCAGCTCAATACACTTCTCCCCCACTCTCCTCTCACCCGGAACTTCTCCCAGGTCTCCAAATTCCCAGCAAAAACTGAGCTAATCTGCTGAACACTTCCCTTATCTATCTGCAGAGATAAAAGAGCTGAAATACACACCACACAAGTGTGAACCCAGCCTTAAGGCCTCGTTCACACATGGATCCGTTCAGGTCCGTCTGTCAGTTTTTCAGGCGGACCTGAACGGGCGCTCCATGCACCCCTATGGAGCGTCGGATGTCAGCGGAGACATGTCCGCTGACATCCGACCTGATCCGATCCGCTAAAAACAAACGTATGGGGCTCACGTCCCCATCCGTCCATGCGGATCGGATCGGGAAAGATCTGATGAAAACGGACATGCTGTCCGTTTTCATCAGATCGCTCCATAGAGGACAGCGGGACTCGACAAGCTCCTCCCCGCTCAGTGAGCAGAGAGGAGCTTGTCATCCGTCGGCTCAGCGGAGATCTGCGGACTGATCTCCCGCTGAGCTGGCAGACACAGGCGGACTCCGTCGGAACGGACTGCGACGGAGTCGGCTATGTGTGAACGAGGCCTTAAGGGCATGCTGAATGATCGATCAACTTGGGTACAACCAGCCTGCTGGATTCGCTTTTGATTACCCCAAGAAGTTGCTATAGACGTTGGCGATAATCATGGTCTTCTCTTGGCGGGAGTGGTTTCCCTGCCCACAAACCGCTCCTCGGGAGAAGACCATTGCTAGGCAGGAGGGATTCTCCTGTTAGGAGTCTGTTAATTGTGTTAATTTCTTTCCTGCAATTTGTAGTTGCAGGAAAGAAATTTTCAGCCTTAGTTGCTGTTTTGTATTTGGCTCCTGCTAATGAGGTTTTCTACATTCACCTTGCTTTCAGGTCAACCTAGCCACTTATAGAAAGTTGCAGAATCTAGCAGATCATCTGATAAGGGAGAGGTATTTTAATTGGTTGTTTTGTGTAAAGTGCACTGAGTAATGGACGGCTTAGACAGTCTTGTCTGCGTTATGTCTGCCCGTCCTCTTACTGCACACATTTTGAAGAGAGCTTTATCAGTCAATGAGCATTCATTTAGAGTATAAACATTGGGTCTTGGTTCAATTCATCAAATCGTTCTGGCTGTTGAGATGTAGGGCTTCACCCAATGAAAAACATTGCTTTGAAGTGAAAAATAGTGAAAAATATAACTTCAATTACATACAGTGGATATAAAAAGTCTACACACCCCTGTTAAAATGTCAGGTCTCTGTGATGTAAAAAAAAAACTTTTTTTTTCAGAACTTTTTCCCCATTTTGTGACCTATAAATTGTATGGCTCAATTTTAAGAACAAACTGAAATATTTTAGGAGGGGGAAGTAAAAAAAAATCATGTGGTTGCATAAGCGTGTACACCCTCCTATAACTGGGGATGTAACTGTGTTCAGAATTAAGCAATCGCATTCAAACGCATGTTAAATTGGAGTCAGTACACACCTGCCATCATTTTAAAGTGTCTGATTAACCCCAAATGAAGTTCAGCTGTTCTAGTAGGTCTTTCCTGACATTTTCTTAGTCACGTCCTACAGCAAAAGCCATGGTCAGCAGAGAACTTCTAAAGCATCAGAAGAATCTCATTGTTAAAAGGTATCGGTCAGGAGAAGGATACACAAAATGGTCCAAGGCATTAGATATACCATGGAACACAGTGAAGACAGTCATCAAGTGGAGAAAATATGGCACAACAGTGACATTACCAAGACTTGACGTCCCTCTAAATTGATGAAAAAGACGAGAAGAAAAATGGCCAGGGAGGCTGCCAAGAGGCCCCCATTAAAGGAGCTGCATGATTATCTGGCAAGTGCTGGCTGTATGCGACAACAATCTCCCATAATCTTCATATGTCTGGGCTATGGGGTAGAATGGCAATACAGATGCCCTTTCTTACAAAGAAAAACATCCAAGCCCAACTCTATTTTGCAAAATCACATCTAAAGTCTCCGAAAAGCATGTGGGAAAATGTGTTAAGGGCTGATGAAACCAAGGTTGAACTTTTTGGCCATAATTCCAAAAGATATGTTTGCCACAAAAAAACACTGCACATCACCAAAAGAACACTATACCGACTATGAAGCATGGTGGTGGCAGCATCATGTTCTGGGGCTGTTTTTCTTCAGCTGGAATAGGGGCCTTAGTCAAGTTAGAGGGAATTATGAACAGTTCCAAATACCAGTCAATATTGGCACAAAACCTTCAGGCTTCTGCTAGAAAGCTAAGCAAGGAGAGGAACTTCATCTTTAAGCATGACAACGACCCAAAGCATACATCAAAATCGATAAAGGAATGGCTTCACCAGAAGAAGATTAAAGTCAGAGCCCAGATCTAAATCTGATTGAAAATCTGTGGGGTGGTCTGAAGAGGGCTGTGCACAGGAGATGTCCTCGCAATCTGACAGATTTTGGAGTGTTTTTGCAAAGAGTGGGCAAATTTTGCCAAGTCAGGATGTGCCATGCTGATGGACACGGACACATACCCAAAGAGACTGAGTGTTGTAATAAAATCAAAAGGTGCTTCAACAAAATATTGGATTAAGGCTTCATTCAGACGAGGCAAACTCCGTCGCTACGGATCTGTCTGCTGATCGCCGCTGAGCTGGCGGATGACGGGTCCCCCTCTGCTCACTGAGCAGTGGAGGGGCTTGTCGAGCGCCACTGTCTCCTATGGAGAGATCTGATGAAAACGGACAGCATGTCTGTGTTCATCAGATCTCATCTGATCTGCCATGCGTCTGATTTTATCGGCTTTGGTTGGATGTCAGCAGACATGTCACCACTGACATCCGACGCTCCATAGGCTTGCATGTAGCGGCCGTTCAGGGCCACTGACAAAACTTGCAGGTGGACCTGAATGGACCGACCATGTGAAAGAGGCCTAATGGTGTGGACACTTGTGCAACCATATTTTAGTTTATTTTTACTTTACTTTTTATTTTTAACTGAGTTGTACAGTTTAACCACTTAAGGACCGCCTCCTGCACATATACGCCGGCAGAATGGCACGGCTGGGCACAAGCACGTACAGGTACATCCTCT